>JAJEJO010000867.1:176619-206006 GCA_020662805.1 Glaucomys volans
AACTGGGCAGCTATGAACATTGATGTGGCTGCATCACTGTAGTAATCTGATTTTAAATCCTTTGGGTATAGGCCAAGAAGTGGGATAGCAGGGTCCAATAGTGGATCCATTCCAAGTTTTCTAAGGAACCTCCACACTGCTTTCCGGAGTGGCTGCACCAATTTGCAATCCCACCAGCAATGTATGAGTGTACCCTTTTCCCCACATCCTCGCCAACACCTGTTGCCTGTATTCTTAATAAAAGACATTCTAATTGGGGTAAGATGAAATCTTAAGGTAGTTTTGATTTGCATTTCTCTTATAACTAGGGATACTGAACATTTTTTCATAAATCTGTTGATTGCTTGTAGATCTTCCTCTGTGAAATGTCTGTTTATTTCTTTGGCCCATTTATTGACTGGGTTATTAGTGTTCTTGGTGTAAAGATTTTTGAGTACTTTGTAGATTCTGGAGATTAGTGCTCTATCTGAAGTGTGTGTGGCAAAGATTTTCTCCCACTCTGAAGGCTCTCTCTTCATATTACTGATTGTTTCCTTTGCTGAGAAAAAGCTTTTTAGTTTGACTCTATCCCAATCATTGATTCCTGCTTTTATTTCTTGTGCCTTGGGAGTCATGTTAAGGGAATCTGGTCCTAGGCCAACATAATGAAGATTTGGACCTATTTTCTCTTCTATTACAGTGATGCAGCCACATCAATGTTCATATCTGCCCAATTCACAATAACTAGATTGTGGAACCAACCTAGATGCCCTTCAATAGATGAATGGATAAATAAACTGTGGTATATATACACAATGGAACATTACTCAGCCATAAAGAAGAATAAAATTATGGCATTTGTAGGTAAATTGATGATGTTGGAGACTGTCATGCTAAGTGAGATTAGCCAATTCCAAAAATCCAAAGGCCAAATGGTCTCTCTGATAAGTGAATGATGATGCACAATGTGGGGTGGAAGGGTGGCAAGAATGGAGGAAGGATAGATTGTATAGAGGGACGGGAGGGGAGGGGTTGGGGTGGGGGGGTTATAATAACAGAATGTGTGACAGACATCATTGCCCTGTGTACATGTATGAATGCACAGATGGTGTGACTCTACTTTGTGGACAACCAGAGAAACAATAGCTGTACTCCATTTGTGTTCAATGAATCAAAAATAAATAAATAAAAAAAATTGAATCTGGAGAAAATAACAGATGATTTTAAAGGAATGACTTCAGTTATTTCTTAACCTAAAATATTGGACACAATAGCATCTTGGTCCGTTTTCACAGTAATATTTCCTTAGGAACTAAAAAAATATAAGAATCCTGAGTTTTATAGTCTTGCTTACTGTGGAAAGCCTTTTATGGAACTATACTTAATAAAGCGTTGTTATTAGTGCATATTATGCAACACAGGAATATCACATACTTATTTAAATCTATAGAAACTTTAGAAAGGTGACTGCTTTATGTCAAAGATGTCAAAGTGATACAGATATAGACTGATGCTCACTCTCAGTAGGTGCATAAGTCCATTTGGATGAGAAGTAAGGAATGTGTGCTATTGGCAGCTTCAGAAACAACTGACAAAATGAAAGAGGTGATTATGCTTTTTTTTTTAATATTTAGTTTTCTTTTTTGAACTAACAATTCATAGCATTATAGTAAAAACCAATTGTATCTTTTAAGTTCAATGTCCTGTTAACAGCTGTCATATCTCCAGAAGTGATATAATCCTTTTTTTTTTTTTCTTTTGGTACTGGGGATTGAACCCAGGGCACTCCACACTGAGCCCCATCCCCAGCCCTATTTTGTATTTTTATTTAGAGACAGGGCCTCACTAACTTGCTGGGGCTGACTTTGAACTCATGATCCTCCTGCCTCAGCCTCCCAAGAGCTGGGATTACAGGCGTGCACCACCGTGCCCGGCCAGAGTGATATAATACAGACAATATCCTTCTCAGGATGATCAGAATTAAAGTTGGGAAAAAGAGGACAAAAACAATAATGAAAGAAATAATTAAGCCTGATTATTTGAAAATATTTTATAAGTCATATGTAAGAAGTTTGTCACAAGGCATTAAATTCAGATATATACTATTTTAAAACTCATTGAGATTAAAGAAAAAAGTCAAGTATATTAATGAGGAGAAAGAGGTAGAAACTAAGGATATTTGATTCAGAGCATACCTCAAAAATAGACACCAAGTGCAATAGCAGAAAAATTAAGGGATGACAAAGAAACTACTTTGGGTAGCAGGCATTCATGTGTACAGCCATACAGTGTGGTGATTTTAGACAACAAAGACCAAATTTTAAGCAAGTAAAGTTACTAAATTTTGCCAACAAGGCTAAACAAATGAAGGAAGGTTTGCAAGGGAAGAGTCCCCAAATCCTTCTTAATGATCATCTGGTATTGGCAGCTAACAAAAACTGCAAATGGTCAATCCCCTGAAACCAGGAAAGGCAATTTATAGAAAAGAAAAATATAAAGGTACATTAGAACTACAACGTATTTTCCAGGTATTACATAAAGTAAAAAAAAATGTCATTGTGTACCCAATATTTATAGAGAAGTGATCTAATAAAGTAAACAGAGCATTTACTAGTGAGTTTAGTGAAACACTAAGGGTCACATCTCAGATTTTTAACCAATCTAAATTGGTTTAAAAATAGAATGCACAAGAATGGCTATACAAATGCTTAAAAACATAACTTCAGACAATCAGTCTGTTTTAAAAAAATATGCTAACTTCTTCTTTTACCCATATTTTTATTGTTGGGTTTTAGCTGCACATAGTGGTTGGATTAGTTGTTACATATTCAAACATGCATAAAATAATATGATTTAATTTCTTATGAGAAAACAAATCCATTAATCTGAAAAAATATGCCAAAATCCTATAATCAGCATTGCAAATTGCTTGGCATCCAATAAAAAATTAGTAGATATCCAAAAAGTAGGTAAATGTAAATTACAATCAAGGAACAAATCAGTCAGTAGAAATAGACCAGAAATTCTTTAGATGCAACAGAAAATGACATTTAAATAGTGTTATAAATATAACTCATATATGTAAGTATGTAAAGAAAAGCAAGAACGTAATGAAGAGAAATAGGAAAGAGATAAAGAGCCAAAGGGGATGCACAGAGATTTAAAATAGAATTATTAAATTGAAATACTAATTGTATATAATTTTTAAATTTGTTAATGATGGACAAATGATTAGCAAGCATAGAGATATAGCATTGAACTAACTCCTTCACTTTAAAAAGGGAACCTAAAATCTGGACCTCCTAGAAAATATAGAACAGTCAAGCATGCTTAGAATCAGAGGCCAAAACAATAACAACAACAAAAACCTTTATAAACAGTATTAAAGAAAACAAGGTCCATTTCTTTCCAAATTAACAAAAAAGCTAATTTGCACTATGTCAAAACATTCAATTAACTCAAATCTTAAATAAAAAAATCATCAATAAAATGAGACAATATATACTTATTGTAAAGATAAAATCTTTAAAACAATAGAAGTTAAAGCCACATTGTGTATAATGGAACCACAGTATTCCTAGAATTGGGGCAAAAATTACACAAGAGAGATGACTAAGAAATGATATTTTAAATTAAATAAAAGTCTAAAACCTATTATTTCAAACCCAAAAAGAAAAAAAAATATTAGCAGTCATGGGAAAGTAAGCATGTTTTAAGAAAATTAATAGTGGATAAATTTTCTCATGAGATTTGCAGTAGCAGAAGTATATGAATGTTCTCAGGAAGGGAGAAATTTCAACAGATGGAAATTTACAAATTTATAAATGAGATCTTCCCAGCATTTTTACCCATTGGTTCATCATTCATTCATTCTATCCATATGTGTGTCTGTGCTTGTACCTACGTGTCTCCATCCATCCTTCTACCCATCTACCCACCCATTCATCTTTTTCAGTGATATTTGAAGAATGCCTAAAGCAATGCCTTTACCTCTAGATACTAATGTATTACCTACTGAAAACAAAATTTTCTCTTTGGTGGTCATATGATAATTTCTGGAAATTAATATTATTCTAATACTACTATCTGATTTCCAGACATTTATCAAAATCATCTTAGTCAGCTTTTTTTGGCTGCTGTGACTAAAGGACCTGATGAGCACAATTGTAGGGGAGGACAAGCTTATTAGAGGGCTCACAGCTTCAGAAGTCTTAGTTCATAGGAGGCCACTCCATTCCTCTGTGTTCTAGGTAAGGCAGAATGTCATGGCGGAAGAGTGTGGCAGAGGGAAACAGCTCACATGTTGATTAGGAACCTAAGCGCGTCCACTCAGATACAAATATATAACCAAAGCCATGCCCCAATTCCCACCTCCTCCAGTCACATACTACCACTTCAGTTACCACTCAGTTAATCTCTACCAGTGGATTAAATCACTGATTGGGTTAAGACTCTTACAACTCCATCATTTCTCCTCTGAAACTTCTTGCACTGTCTCACACATAAGCTTTTGGGGGACTTCATCAATTTTCCTACTAAAGTAATCACAAGGTCATACTTTCTGTTTATTAGTCATGCATCTTCAATCTTCTATAATCTGAATGTGGACCTCAGTCTTTTCTTTAAAATTATTTCAAAATGTAGATACTTTTGAAAATTAAAGTCTATTTCTCATATTGTCTCTTAATTTAGTTTGTCTGATGTGGTCTTATGCTTAGTTCTGTTTATACCCTTTTGGCATGATACAAAAGTGGTGGTAATCAGCCCTTTTCAGGACTTCATAGTAATAGGCAGATGAAGTTGGTTTCTGGTACATGCAAACATCACACAGATTGGCATCATGAGTTAATGAATTCTTATTTTGTAAATTGGTTATATTCCATTTTTATTGTGTTCTATATCTAGATTTTGGTGGTACTTGCACTACTGAATAAATATGTCAAACTCAAAGTTTATACTTAAAAGCAATTTTTGTGCAATAGTCATTTCAATTGAAACAAAGTATCATTCTAATTTGTTATACATATACATTTAAGAGACAACTTAAAATATTCTAAAAACAACTTGGTACTTGAAATGTACATAAAAATGTTTTTTGTTTACAGAGATGTTTTTGCCTTTAAACTTAAAATTAGTTCCATAATATCTGAATAAGCAGTTTATGTTGTAATGATGAGAATTTTGTGCAATTCTATAATAAATGTATTGGTATGTGCTAGTTAAACTTTTAAATAGTATACCCTCTGGATATCATTAAGAGAATTGAAGTTCTGATGAGTTCTGTTGGAGAATTAAAGGAAAGAAAATAAATTATAGTCCTGCTTTGTTAAAAAATATGAGCATTAGTGAAAACTGAGAACATTAATCTGTCGGGGTTCTCACTTTTCTAACTCTTTGCTTTTCTCTAAAGAAATACTATATGGTGTGTCTTTTTATTGTCATTTATAACAATCCCACTTATTCTGATGTGTAGGAATCCCCTTTATGTCTAAACTTTTGTAAGGATCTCCTTTTATGTCTAAACTCTAAATTTGAACCAAAATATTTTGCCAGTTAGAAATTAGCATTTGTAGAAGTAAGACAATACATAGGTGTTATTTCAAAAGTATTTCACCAGTTACATGTAAGAAGCTGGGCTGCTATAGTTAAATATATTAAATGTTACATAACAGATTCCTTTATTGCAATGCTGTTAGTTTTCAAACATATAATAAAATAAACACTAAAGTAAAATGTTATGTCATTTCTGAGAACTTTAATATCCTAGCAATTTATCAATGAGAATTACAAAGAAAAAATAAACAATAATTTTAATCACTTTGGGGACTTCCAATGATTATAAAAATGAGAAGTGAGAACAAAAATCTCCACCAGAAGTGAAGTTTTCATTGGTTTCTGGCTGTTCTGCTAATGTTGTCTCTGCTTTCTCATCCATGTAAAATACCCTCTTCACTATTTCTCCATGGACTGTGATTGGAATCCTGGGATGGAGCTCCCTGGAGAGAATGCAGTTCTGGCTGCACTGGTACCAACTCTCTCAGCTGGAAAGAGGCAGGTCATTGATTTCCTTTAATTTCCTGCCACTTTTATAAGCCTAAAATGTACATCACTAATAACAACTTTGAATATTAAGTAACAAGAAGAATTACAGAGTGTTACACTGTGGGAGAGGAAAATTTGAAGAGTGTGTAAATTATATAGTTTTTCAAAATCAAAAAGAAAAGTCCTTCAAAATTAAATTTAGCACAAAATTTCAACTTTTAGATCAAACTCTAATTACTAAACTAAATCTTCAGTCCATAGCTCAATTATTATGTGAAGTAAGTTTTCTATATTTTTTTTTCTATCTGTGAAAAATGAAACTTCCTCTCCACAGGAAATGACCTTTATTCAAGATTTGTCATCTTTTATGAGCATATTCATCTTGTTTCATATGTCAATCAGGAAATACATGCTCTGCTTTTAACCAGGCTCAAGTATGCTCAATTTTCTTACAGAATATTTGATCAGGTATGATTAAGAACCTATTGAGTTTTTTAATTAAATTTTCAATTTTTATGTTTTTATTAGTGCATAACTATACATAACATTGGGGCTCCTTTTGACATGATCCCATATGCATGAGATATAATTTGCTCCACTGCAGTACCCAGTGTTTCCTCTGTCTATCCCCTTCAATTTCTACTTAGTCATCCAGAGCTTTCCATAAGACATCTCCCAAGGCCAACATTCCCTGAAAAAAATAATAAATTTAATCAATAATAAAATGTATTTATTTCCCACACTTCTCACAGAATACTCTTCATTTCACAGGATGTCATGTTATAATAAAATTTATGCTGTTATTTTTCTTCATACATTTATCATTTTTTAATTTTTATTCAAATGAAACAGTTTAGAGGTTTCAGAAAGGAAGATGGAGAATAATCCTTCTACTTTTGATCATATTTTTGATTAAATTCTTGACTCAGTCATCTTAATTTCCCAAGTTTCTTTGCGGAAAATTTACATTTTATTGCCACTTTTAAAAAGCAATTGTAAATGTCCACTGCTGATTTAATCTTAGGTAAATTCCCAACTAGATTTAACTGTTTCAGAGCATGACATTTATCCCTGCCTGCATCTCTATACAGGAAATCCAAGTTCTTTATCTTCTATTTAGGAGGAGTCTGAAGTATTATGGATGCTAAATGAGTTATGTGGCTACAACAAAACAGAATGATGTGTAACTTTGTTTTATATCTTGTTCTCATCTTAGAATTTTATTTTCTTTTCCTTTCAAGCAGTATCATTTTGTAATAATTTCCTATTGAGTACCTTAAAATATTATGCTAAACAGGTAAGGGAATTATATATTGAATTACATGATAGGCTGACCTGTCTAATATTCAACATTTTAAGACTTGTTTTTGCTGTATAGTAAAATGCCCTTATATTATTTACCTGGAGATATTGTACTGGATGTTTAGAAGTGTTACATGGCTCATCCTTCACATATTTATAATATCATATTGTAATATATTGTGTTGGCACATCATGGTGAAGTTTGATGCCCTGATTAGAGACTAGTCAGTACCCTTCTTGAGCAGTCAGTCAAAGTCACACTCCAAACACTTGCCTTATTATGTTCTTATACACTGGGTTATGATATCTCTACCCTTATTGTCCAGGGCCAGAGGCCATTCACCTAGGGATAACACCTGTTCCCCAAGCTGCTAAAATTCTTCAAATGTGCCAATCCTAAACTTGCTTGTCCTGCCTCTCCTATTCCTTCCAGCTGAAGATAATGAAGTTGCCTTCCAACAGTTCCTACCACTCTATTTACTCTGTCAGCAACTCTGGTGCTTCAAGCATTGCATGATGAACCATTTTCTCCCCCAGGGAACTGTGATATATAAAACTATAAATCTCTCAATTTCTCTCTCTCCTGGTCTCTCTTCTTGTCTCCCCATATCTCACTCAAAGTAACATATTTAAAACAATATTTCAGTGTATTGGAATCCAAAACAGAAAATGTGAGTATATGCTTATTATTGGCAAGCATGGAGCTTAGCAATAAAAAGCTCATAATAAATCTTGAAAATTCAAGACTATGAAATCACAGTCAAACAGGAAGATAAGCATCTCACAAGTTAGTGTAAGATGGTATGTAGAAGGTGTGATGAACATATGTACAAATTGTTCAGCAGTGGAGTTGAGAGAGGTTTATTCTGTCTTATTTTATTCTGAAACTTAAGTTTTCAGCAGTTGAAAGGTGGTCACAATGGACCAAAAAGTCAACTAGAAAGAATAGTATGTTCAAAAACAGGGATGTCATGAATGTGTATATTTTACTTTAAAAAGCAAGCACAACTATGTAGAATAAGCAAAAGTTAAATTAGGGGAGGTTTCAGCCAAAGTAAAGCAAATGTTATAATTTTTAGACCTAATTTCATCCAATATATTCTTATCTTTTCTTCTGACTTTTAGATTAGCAATATTGATATTTTGACAAGCACTTTCATAATTTTGAGCATTTCTATCTACTTGTATTTTTTTTACCCATTTTTCAAGTGTTCATAGTTTTCAATGTACTAAATTAACTCTTGGTCATTTATCTTACACTTATTTTTACCCCTAAATCTTAAATTCTTTTTTTTAGTCTCCAATATAGGCTTCTTTATATGCAATTCAAATAGATAAACATTTTAAAGTTATTTTCCCCAAAATATGGAATAAAATCTAGTTGTTATTTTCATTGGAACTAGATGGAGTGGCATTTGTACTGGAAAAGTCATATTTAAAAATTATTTTATTTTAGTATAAATTATTTGAAATAGCTTATATTGGTATAAACTATCAGGTGGAAACTGACTTTATTTTCTAAGTCAAATCTCATCATCACCTTTTATAAAATATGTATTTCAAAATATAATTGAAAATTAAACTTAGGGAAAATTAAAAATAGATGTATTTTTGCATGCTTTCTAATATTTTTCTTTGATCTCTGATGAAGTTGGTACAAGTACCCTACAAATATTTCTTTTTGTAATTTTAAAGCACAAATATTTGTAATAAAATATTACATTGGTTTCCAAGCATATACATTTTGTACAGAGATTGTTAAATTAATTAATAAATGAATTAAAAATACTTTACAGGCAATTTAATGTATGATGTATATGTGTTCGTTATATCATGCTTCAAATATATCTCTGCAGAGCAGTCTGAGGAAAATGCTTGATGCACTTCAAACTTGCAATAGTACAATTAGCAAAAGGAAAAAGATTCTCAGAAGATATTTAAATAGCCTACATCTATAAGTGCAGAATGGTGAGAGATCATTCCAAGTAGACAGAAAACAATATGTGAAGGTCTGTTGAAGAATAAGGCATAATAAGCCTGAGACGTTAATACTGTAACACTGAAGTAACATGAACTAGAGTTAGAGAGGAAGAACGAGAGCTCAAGTGTAGGGCTACATGGCCTTATAGACCATACTGGGGGTACATATTTCTTCCACATTATAGATTTATCCAATTTATGTCAATATCCATAGCAAGAAAGAAGAAGATTCTAAGTAAGGACTCATCAGATTTCAATTTTTAAAGATCACTCTGGTTTTTTTTTTTTTTTTTTATTGAACACAAATGGAGTACAGCTATTGTTTCACTGGTTGTACACAAAGTAGAGTCACACCATCTGTGCGTTCATGCATTTACACAGGGCAATGGTATCTATCACACACTCTGTTATTAATTTTACCCCCCACCCGCCCCCACCCCTCCCTTCCCTCTATGCTAGCTATCTTTCCTCCATTCACTCTGGTTTTTAAGTGTGGACTTGATTCCAGAACAAAAACATGAATCTGGAAAAAAGCATGTACTCAGTCACTGAAGCCATCCAAGTCTTTGAAGAAAATGACAGTGAGTGTAGCTGTGTCAAGACCATGACAGAGAACCTAGCAAAATAGCTTCAATCACTAGCAAGAGAGCAATTGAAGTCAGCAGCCAAGCAATTTCAAAGAGAGAAAAGGAAACCATAAAAAGAAAAGTTTCCTTAATAGAAATAAATACAAAGTTTACTGGACTGGAAATTCCAGTGAAGAACAGCTAGGGTAGGGGTCATGAAGTAAAGAAGGTAGAAAGCATGTAATTGAGCCGACACTCCTTTTCCAGACTCACTTTTAAAAGATATACTCAAGTATGAAAGTACCCATTGAGATTTTCACTAAATTTTATAAAATATATGTATCCAGAGAGAGTAAATAATCCATTAACATTATCGGGCATTCTTTGTCCAAGGCTTGTTAAATATCTCAGTTCATGAAAACTTGATTTTATGTCATTTTGCAAAGTTTGGTTGTTGATTTCAGTACAACTTGCAATTATGTTCACAGTTCTCATTCCACTGTTCATTCTAATATCTAATAGAAAATGAAATGCTTAAGTCACCAAATTGATGACTGCTTCTTTAGCTATTGAGCAGAATTCAATAACAGGGACTGCATGACCTGTCAGTGAAAACTGCATACTGCTTGAAGGGATGAATCTATTTATTTGAACCTATAATTAAATCTACTACAGGCTTATGCCAACATATTTACTTCTGACAATTTGACAAGTGAGTACCATGCATTATTGTACACATTATTGATCTTTCAAATTTTAGTTTCAATTTTTATATCACAAACTAAGAAAGAACTTTGTTCTAATAGAAAATTGGGTTTTACTTTGCTTTGCTTTTTGTTACTGTTGTTGTTTTTGGTTTTTTTATTTTGGACAGACTACTGTGAAGTTTTAAAAAGGCCAAAAATCAAATAAATATACAATGTAAATTTTCAAAAAATGTGATACATTTCCACCAATATGTCATTATTCATAATATCTATTAATATTTATTATAAGACTTCAACATAGTACAGGCTAAAAGTATAACATTTAGATTGATACATGTGTGCACTTTGGTGTACATCTGTTTTGATTTCAGCTTCTAATACTATTTTACTGACTGTGTGTCATCATGAGCAATGATTTTCGTCTCTATTTCCTAATCTGGAAATTGTATATTTTAGCTTAGACCTCAAAGAGTACTTGTATTTATTTGTCAGCTCTTAGTAATTAATTACAACTGATGTAGAACTTCTTCATATATACTATAAGAAAGATTGGCACACAACATCTTTATAAATGTTACATCATAGGGCTGAGAACTGTGAAGATCAAAGATATTGTACAACCTCAATCCATCTTTAGGGTTTCTTTTTGTGTGCAACAAAGTGAATAACTTATAGGGATAATTTTTTCTTCATATTCAACTGAGAACTTCAAACAATGCCTGAAGAAAATCACTCTAAGAGAGCAGTGATGGATGGATTTCTCAAAGTATTTTATTTCCCATCAGAAGAAGCAGCAAAGTGAGACCCAAGAAAATATAAGTGATAACTCATCACTTTAAGAGCAAGAGAAAGGCACCATTTTGGAACAATATGTTCCAAAAAAAATTAATTGAACTAATAACAGAATCTATTTGTAGGTAAAGAAAAGGAAAATATTTGTATGTCAGAATAGAAGAAAGGATTGTGCAATAAGCAGTTCAGGAAGCACTTATCTTTGTCATTTACCATTTTTCTTTTTCTTTAATAATAATACTTCCCCAATATTTGTGTTATAATCTCAATTAATTTTTCTCCTGCATACATCCTATTTTGTAGAAGAGTACCAGTTCTGTATTTTAAGAAAGAATGAGATTTCAATAGGAGGATAATGCAAGGAAGTGGGAAAGAAGGTGAAATTTTAAAATAAGGGAAACAAGAATTGATTAAAGGAAAGCAGTGTGGAGATTCCTTAGAAAACTTGGAAAGGATCCACCATTTAACCCAGCTATCCCACTCCTTGGCCTATACCCAAAGGACTTAAAATCAGATTACTACAGTGATGCAGCCACATCAATGTTCATAGCTGCTCAATTCACAATAGCTAGATTGTGGAACCAACCTAGATGCCCTTCAAGAGATGAATGGATAAAGAAACTGTGGTATATATACACAATGGAATATTATTCAGCGATAAAGAAGAATAAATTATGGCATGTGTAGGTAAATGGATGATGTTGGAGATTGTCATGCTAAGTGAGATTAGCCAATCCCAAAAATCCAAAGGCTGACTGATCTCTGATAAGTGAATGATGATGCATAATGTGGGGTGGAAGGGAGACAAGAATGGAGGAAGGATAGATTGCATAGAGGGAAGGGAGGGGTGGGGTTGGGGTCAGGGGGTAAGAATAATAGCAGAATGAGACAGACATCAATGCCCTGTGTACATGTATGAATGCGCAGATGGGGTGACTCTACTTTGTGTACTACCAGAGAAACAATAGCTATACTCCATTTGTATTCAATGGATCAAAATTAAATGAATTAAAAAAAAAGAAAAGGTAACATAGGAAAAAAAAATGAAGAAGAAATCATATTCATATCAGTATATCATAGCATGTTCACCAAACAGTTGTGCTGCAAAAAACATTATTTATTATTTAGCTATATCAAAATTTATAGAATTAACACTTTCTATAAAATAATTTTTAGCAAGCATATGTTTATAAAACCTTGAGATTGTTCAAAAGTCAATATATCTACTGATCATTATCAATCATGCTAACAGTTTTCAATGAAAAATATTCCTTTAAGAAAACTCGATATGAATGTACACCATGCAAAACCATAGAAATGAAAATTTGTACCCCATATGTACACAATGAATCAAAATGAAGTCTGTAAAAAAAACATTAAAAAAAGAAGAAAACTTAATTTCCCTTGTGACACACAAATAGCGCTTCTTTTCTTCACCTTTACCTCATACAATGGTCAAAGAAATATATATAATATATATATCATATATATATATGTGTATATATATATATGGAGAAAAAATGTAATACTATGCCAGGTGTGTAGCTACCTGGCCAGGTCATGCACAAAACATGGTTAGATGTCTAGATGTCCTTCACGTACACTATTGTGATTTCCTGGACGTGATAATTGCTTCAGCATTTCATTTGCCTTATTTTTTTAACTATTCTTAGTTTTTAACAAACGTTCCATCAGATCTACAGACTTTTCCCTGACCTTTGCTGTTTTGTGTTGTTGCTTCTGTTGAAGATTCTCAGTTCCAGTTTTCACTCCCAACTTCTCAGTCCTTCTCTCTTCTTCCTTCATCTTCTCCTCATCCTCACTCCATTGTGCTGCCTCCTCCCTCACCTCCATCCTTGGTTCCCCAACTCCATGCTTATTTCCTCATCTTGTTTTTTGATCTTCATGCTCACTTATATTTTATTCATGTAGGAATTTTTCTGGAGCATAAATATGAATAATTGTCTCCAGTTCTTATGTCAAAACTTTCTTAGATTCTGTCTTGATATAATGACTTAATAGGCAGGTGCAAATATATAATATTATTATGTTCCTCTTTTTTTAATTGCTAGGCCTTTTGGGATGATACTATATAAATTCCTTTATTATCACCTACTGGGGTTTCTGTAAGAAGAAATATAAACATCCCATGCCAGCTGGTTATTGAAGGATATGGGACAATGGGCCCCAGAGAGGGAACTTCCCTTACTATTCCCCTACTTGCCCTCCTGCCCCACCCTAAAGTAACCCCATCACCAAAACTCCATGACCTGGCCCTGACTGCCAAAAAGGACCACCAAAAGTAATTAACTCCTCCCATTACCCGACTCTGCAAAGGCCCTAAAAAATCCACACCCTCGTGATGTCCTGCAGTCTTTCTCCCCCACTCCAGTTGTGGGGGAAACATGTGCCCCTCCAGTTCTGAATAAATTATTGCTGGTCCATTGAGGTCTGCCTCCATTTTCTTTTTCCTTTTTGTATTCTTCTTCATGTGCTTTCAGTTATGGCTACTGTACCTAATCAATACAATCAATACCTTTTATTGATATAAAGGTTCTGCTAATTGTTTTGAAAATAAACAGTTGTTCAGTCAAATAAATTGTGAACAGTTAGAGTTCTGTGCTAAAATATTCTTGATTTTGAAATAAAAAAAAACTACATGAGACTTTCTTTTACTTTCTGTTAATTTTGCAAAATTGAGAGATCTGTGATTCAACATAAAATGCTTCATTTTGCTTTCGTTTGCTCCATCTCTAGTAATCTTCCTGTCCTTATTTACGTTCAAGTCTCTCATGTATATCACTTTCCATCTCTCTAGAGAACTCCTTTAAACACTACTTGTGAGACAGGTAATTGGTGACAAACTTCTTCATTATCTGTTTGTCTGAGAGATTCTTGTTTCCTCTTTGGAAGATAACTTTTCTGAAAACAGAAATTTGGATTGATGATTTCTTTCAACACTTAGATGCTTCACTCCACTTCCTTCTTGCTTGTATGGTTTCTAAAGAACACCTATTACGATTCTATCCTTGTTCCTCTGTATGTGAACTGTTTTCCTACCCACTCTTGGCTTCATTCAGAGCTTTGTCATTGGTTTTCTTCAATTTGAATGTAACTTGCCCAGGTTGTATTATTCTTATTTATTTATTTTCTTTCTCATTTTAAAAAGCATTTTCATTGTTGGTGTCCCTGAGATTATTGGATCTTGATTTCCCAGAGATTATTGGATCTTGATTTCCTGTCTGCTGTTAGTTATGAAGAATTCTCGGTCATTATTACTCCAAATATTACTTCTGGTAATATTTTCTCTTCCTTTTCTTTCTGTTATTCCCCATATTCCTATCTAATATGCTTTTTAAAAATATTTCCTACTATATTGGGTTACTATGTTCCATTTTACTTTTCACTCTTTTTTCCTTTCTACATTTCAGCGTGGAAAGTTTCAATTGACATATCTCCAAGTTCAATGATTTTTTCCTCAGTCTATTGATAAAAACACCAAAGAACATTTTTTTCATTTCTGTTATGGTATCTTAGCTGTTCTTGTTGCATTAACAAAATATCCTAAACTGGACCACTTACAAGCAACAGAATTTTTTCCAGTAAGACTGAGATGACTTACAATCCTAGTAGATTTATGGTCTGTTGCGGGTCCCTCTTACATAAAGTCCCTTCCTGCTGCATCTCCATAGATAGATGGGGTCTGCAAGCTGTTTTGAGCCTCTCTATATGAACATCAATCTCATTTATCCTGTCTCCACCCTCATGAGTCCACCTCTCTCCACAGGCCCTGCCTCTTTTTACCATCACCTTAAGAGGTAGGATTTAAACATTCTTTCGGGAAGGGGTGAGGGATAAACATTTAGACTATAGCAAAAAGTATTTCTAATTTTTCACATCTTCTGTCTACTTTTTAGCATTTCCAACTCTCTAGTTACATTACCCATCGGTTACATTACTCATCTGCTCCTGCCTGTTGTCCACTTTTTCTATTATAGCCCTTGCATCTTAAGCATAATTTAAATTCTCAATCTTGATAATTTTGAAATTTCTTCCACATCTGATTTGTTCAGACCTTTGCTTTTACTGTTCATGTCATGGGAGTTTTATTTTTATTACGTCTTATTTTTTTGTTCGGTTGTTTTTGAAAAGGAGGTATGATGAATTGAATATGAAGAACTGAGATAGTTTTGGCTTTGCCTTAAAGTTTAATGCTTATCTGGCCAAGAATTTCTTGTTTCTTTTACCATTTGTTGTAACTGTGCTGTCCAAGTCTAAAATGCATTTGATGTTGTCATTGTTTTCTTTGTTTAAAATAATTCAATTTTTACACAATAATTGCACACATTTTTGGAAATCAATGCAATGTTTCAACATATATATGCATCCTATAAGGACCAAATCAGGCTAATTAGGATATACATCACCTCAAATATTTATCAATTATTTGTGTTTATATACTTAAAATGCTGTCTTGTAGTTATTTTGAAATATACATTATTAAATGGTCACCTTATTGTGCAATAGAATATCAAAACCTATTCTTACTTTCTAACTATAATTTTTCTGTTACCCATTTTCTTTCCATCCCCCACTCACCTCCCCTCTTCAGCCTCTTGTAGCCTCCCATATTCTACATTCAATCATGAGGTAATTTTTTCAGATTCCACATATGTGTGAAATCATTAGTATTTGTATGTGTGTGAAATAACCAGTATTTGTTTGTATGTGTGTGTGTCTTGGCAACATGGAAATGTTAGCTCACAAGCTAGTCCAACTGAACCTCCACCAGTTTGTCAATTAAAATTAGGTGTTTCTGCCAGGACTGGAACTCATGGCACCTTCTGTTTGGGGATTTCTTCTCTTAATGAGCTGTGATAGTCTATGCTCATCTATCTCTGTCATTTTAGAGGCAGCAATTTGCCGTGTGTTTTCAAATTTATTTTGCCTATAAGAACAGTTACAAATTTTCCATTTGATCATCTTCTTTTCTTCTTCTTCTGAGGATGAGGGGACAATATCCCAGTTCTTTACAAGTTGGACTGTACACTGAAGTGCAATCAACACAATATGTAAAACTCATTACTAATTTCTCTCTTAAATTGTCAATTCATCTCATATTTGTCATTTGCAGATATATATGTCACTTTTTAAATGATACAATGTAAAAAACATCTATATTGTAGCCTCTTTTAATCAAATATATGTAGATCATTGATCAATTTTGCTAACTTTTCACTAATCTATCCTTTTTATTGTTTTATTAGTACATGGAAGTTATATATAATAGTGGGGTTCATTTTAAGATATTCAAAATGTATTCTTAATTATTGCATTTTGGTTCTGTATCCAGAATAATTCTTCCGTTGAAATTTGTGATTATCTATTAGGCAACTTTTTGCTGGACTTTGCTAGTGTAAGCATTTGTGCTATGTACTGAGTCCAACAAAAGGAAGAATGAACAAGATGCAATTCCTCCTTTCAATGTTCTGAGTCCATGATCTTAAGGTTGCCAAAACACACAAAGAATATGCAAGTGGCAAAATGTCAATGTATTAATTTCCTGTGTCTATTGCAAAACATTACCGTGAATTAAGTGGCTTAAATCTACAGAATTCTATCCTCTCACAACCAGGGAGGCCAAAACTATGAATGGATGTTTTGCTTTGGATATGCTCCCCACTGAAGGCTGAAGGACAGGATATTCCCTCTTCCTCCTGTAGAGGCTCTGCTTATCCCTGGAGGGCACAGCACTCCAACCTGTCTGAGTCACATAGCTTCCTTTATTCCTGCTTGGGTTTTTGGTCTATGGTCCACCTCAAAACTCTCTTTGCTTTTCTCTGATGAAAATAAATGGGACTTATTAAAATAAATGGGACTTATTAAGAGCCCACCTGGAAAACTTAAGATGCATTATGATCATCCAGATCCTTAACTTCAGTTCATCTTTTAACATGAAAGGTAATGTTGAAAAATTCTGGACATTATGGCATGGACAGATCTTTTGAGGGACAGGATTAAAGAAAGTAAAATACCAGACACTAGAAGAATAAAGAATTCATGGAACCCCTTATCCTTGAGATAAGCATATTTAATATATCAAAGAGAAAGATTTTGGGGTTCTTTCTTTTTTTAAGGTTTATTTAGAGAAAAACCAATCCACACTGAGTGATTATTTCAGTCTTTCCTAAACCTGAACACATATTATTTGATTTAAACATTATAAAACCTTAAGTAGCCTATATGATTTTCCAATTAATTTATAACTGAATTCAAACTGATAAACAGATGACTATTGAAAAGGATATAGAGGGCTGGGGATATAGCTTAGTTGATAGAGTGCTTGCCTCTCAAGCACAATGCCCTGAAGTCAATTGCCAGCACCACACACACACAAAAAAAAGATATAGAGTTATACTAATATCCGAGATCAAGTCTCATGGATGATACATTCAGAATTCTAAGCACATTTTCTGACCCAAAGCTAACAAACATTTAAGAGAATTTTAAAATGATAATAGTAATAATTATTAATAATAATAATAATAAATTAAAGGTAATCAGTATGAACCAGAAGAATGTCATATTTTCTCTTGCCTTCAGGGTAAGATGCATTTACCTTAATTGATTTTTGTTAACTCGGAATTTGAGGACAACACTGGATTATTTTACAGCTCCCTAGTTATCATCAGAGTTGCTACTACACTTAACTGATCACCCAGTAAATGTAGATTTAAATAGCACAAACTCTCTGCCTTAAGCCTTTGGGGCTTGTGTCAAAACCAATCCCTACACAGCCCATAGAGGCAAGGAGTAAATGGGAGCTCTGAGTCAGGGGTAACATCAGCAGAATTGATGAATTGAGAAGTTGTGCTCTCAGGCTTCAGTAGCAGTATCACCTCTTCCTAGCAATTGATAAATTCTTACTGAGGATAAGAAGAGAAAAGGCATTTTGAGGCAGAGCTTGCCATCCATCGATCAGTTCCAGAATGCTTGGAGGTGAGGAAAGTTTCACTGGTACATGAAGGGCAAAGAATCTACATTTCAAAAGCTGAGCTTCAGTTGGACTGTTTTGCCTTAAAGCATAAGTGAAGATCAAAGCAGGAAGAGATTTAATGCCATGAATTTGATAGATCCTTGTTTTTTTGAAAAATAAATCATATGATAAACTAATAATAGAAGACAACGGTCCTGAAAACTAAAAGGCAACTGGGCTGTTTATCTCCAGTTATAACATTGTTTGAAGAAATTATTTTGGGGTTTTGAGCCAGCTTTAGGCTTTGACATATCAAGCTGCAATGTTGATAGATCGACCTGCTCTAATTTTTAGTTTTGTTTTCTCCTTCTTCATTTTGTGATGGCATCAGTATCTCTGAGGCATTTGGTTCATAAAATGAAAGGAGAAAAAGAACTAAAAAATAATTATATTAAAGTAAAAATTTGCTCTGAATCCTGGCAACTTATTTGAAATAGAGAAAGTTTATTTCATGGAGTAAGGCTTATCAAAAGTGGATGCTCTATAGCCTGTTCTTCCCTATTTTGTAGTATTAGGATCTAAAATAAATTTTCTTAAAAAAAATTGATGAGTCTGGATACATTGTGTTCAGAGGAGCTCCAGTTTCAAACCTGCAGATTCATGGAGATCTTCTATTCATCCTTGGTCTTGCCTCTTCTCAAATATCAGCACAGGCAGGGGCAGGGCTTGTCAATGGGAATTCAGTTTCTTTTTGTCACTCCTATTCACCGCTGAGCCTCTTTAGACAAAACAAACCTCACTGTAGGAGAAACTACCTGGAGCGTAGGAAGTGGTCAATGTAAATTAGTTCAAAAAGTGAGGCTTCTGTAGTCACCCAGCAGAAAGGCAGGAAGCCATAGAGAGACATCAATTTGAAAAAGAAGGCCCAGAGCCTGCATGTTCAAAGCTGAGCCTGCAAGTGAGTCTCGCTCCCTGTCTCTCTTGCTTTCCTTTCTCTCTCTCACAGATGTTTACCTGTCTGTGCATGAGCACTGTGCATTCTTTTTGAAGTTGTTTCCATGCAACATCTGTGAAAATTTTTGGCTTTAGGTCTTACTTCAAAGCTTTTGTATTTAATGATAGCACAAACAGATGATTCAACAGCAACAGCACACCCTGCCAGGAAGGCATTTCCATGTGACACACTTTTTGATGTCTAATAGCAGCATAAATTTTCAAAAGGCAAACAAGATATGTTAGCTGAATGATAGGAAAAGAATCAATTTTGTGTGTCAAAGAAATGACAGCAAAATGGTGAAATGAAAATTCTACTGCTCTCTCTTCTGCAAGGCCCAACTTAATTTTTTGAGCTCTCGAAAAATCATTTTATAGAGCTTTAAGTACTATTATTTGATTATCTTGATCGTAGAAGAAAGTGCATATTTAGATCATAAGTTGACTCTCACACATTTTGTGCTGTCAGTGTATGCAGAATTGGTCCAATAAGTGTGTAGTTTATGATGTGAACCCTCATAAAAATGTAAGAATACTAGCTTTACTCTCTTTATAGGGGAGGAAGCTAATATTTTAAGAAATTATTTAACTTTTCCCAGGTGAGATATGCAATAAAAGATAAAGCCAAAATTTAAACCTAGGCAAACTAACCCAAGAACATGGAGCAATCATGCCACATTGCTCCAAGAAAAGCCCTGGAGTAACTATGCTTTTACATGTTCATGTAGGGTCACTTCTAATGTTTTTAAGCAAATGAAGATTAAATAGGAAATACCAATGAAGGACATGTGGGTTTACACTTAGGTAGTAGGAATTCAGGTTTACTGTAGTAAAGGTGCCCAGAGAGGGTGTTACTAAAATCCAAACTGGATACACAGAGGTATTCCTTATAGTTCCTAAACGTAAGTCAATTTAAGATAAAATATATGCAAGGTATAGTGCTTTCAATAGGTAAAATTAGGAAACATTGGTACAACTTCTTATGATATGTAAAAGTACATTTTTAGGTCAATAGACATTGTGTATAGACTTTTTTTTAACCAGTAAAAAAATGTTATTTGAAATCCAAATTTACCACTATGGAACCTGGATGACTTTTATTAATTCTACTCTTTTTTAAACAGAAGAACAAAAGGCTATTTGACTAAAATATCATAAAAGCAAACTTTGGAATCCATCAAATGAGTGCCACCAAATGATTTAAGAAGTAAAGCTATGGGGATGTTTCAGTATATTTGTTAGCTGAAATTAAGAATATTACATATTCATATAGTTATATATTCATAGCCTGTTATTTTCTGATAGTGATAAGCACAGTAATAATATCACAATATCAGAGGAATCCACTATATATTCTTTGTGCATGAATATGTATTTAAGAAGCATTGACATAACCCACATAACCCCTTTATGTCACAGGAGAAAATCTAAAAGAATTAATCTAAAGCAAGGATTATAATCTTTAAAAATATATATATTTTCTCTTTGATATTAGTGAGGAATAGAAGACACAAATATAAAAACCAAACCAAGAACCTCTACTGAAAAGATCAACTCAAAGACAGCGCTTAGTAGCAAGAAATTCAGCATTTCTATAATCAAGGTTGACCATATTAACAAATTGTCTCAGTGGATTTGGAGTATTAAGAACATGTTTTGAAAATATTCCACTCTATATTCACTAATCTTTATGTCTTAATTAGTGATATATATTCATTGCCCCTTTATAATTTTATTGGAACTAGAGTGACATAAAGAGATATCATATAGAGCCTTGTCTTCACATTAAGAGAGGGAACACTTCTATACTCCTCGTCCTTCATTGGAAAATATTCAGTATTGCTTAGACATTTAGGCATGAGATTAAGATGGAAAAAATTTTAAAAATCATTGGAGAAAAATAATTGTAAAAAAATGTAGTACAGAGTATGACAGATGATCTTGGCCTACAAAACTTCTCATGTAACTAACAATAATCATTCCAATGACTATGAATTCTTTATTTTCCATATTCTTTTATGTGGACTAGAATGATATGCACAACCATACCAAGCACAATCTGTATTAGAAAGAAAGAAGTTGAATGAACATTTGTATAGGGTATTCCTGTCCATTAAAGAAATCTTGTGCCTATTAAAAATCTGCTACTGAATCAGGGATAAATTTACACATATACAAAGGTGAATATTGCTACTATGTTGGAGGACAGCATCCATATGTTGGAAACGTTATCCATGCATGAAAACTTGTGAATACATAAGAACACCATGTTGCATGCATGTGAATTGTCTTTCTACAAGGATGGCACTATTTGTCAGAGTATGTTTTCTTTACCAAAGTGGAGGGTCATTTCTCTCTAGTGACAGCACTGGAAAAAGAGCAAAGGGTCAGCTAGCCAGGGAAATCCCTGCCACCAGTCAATTGGCAATGGAGTCCTATTCACAGGCACCACAGAAAAAGATAAATTGACTTCTTGGAAGAAATGGACAGTGAAAGTCAAATAAATTGCTGAAATGCGCTAGGGTTTGCCCTCCAAGAATAGGAAGGCCTTGTCTACAGGCCTTGTCTTTTTGTTTATAAACTTCAAATGTACTTATACAAAAAATTACAAAATCTTCAAAGAAAGTTCTATTTACAAATGCTTTTTGCAAACATTCTGTAGTAGAATAATGTGATTAGATATTGAGAAAAACAGTAACAGGATAGCAGAGGAAGTATAACAAGGAACGTTAAATCTGAGATAAGCTTTCAAAATGCAAAGGAACACATTCACACATGATTTAAAAATTGTCTTTGAAAAATAACTGATAGGTCATGTTTATTTCTGCATTGAGGAAAAAAGGTATTAATAATAATTAGGACAATAAAACTTTTGTATAAAATACAGCTACTTTTTCTGCCAAAATATCATCTTAAATCTGCACATGATTAAGTAAGTTTCAATGAGTATAGGATGTTATCCAGGACAGAAAACTTTTCAGTATCTAAATCAGATATTTACTTTCCATCACTCCTCTACAATATATTTTAAAAGGGAAGTTTTGAGGAGAGTGATAAGGTCAAAGTTGTTATGTTATTGTGCCTTACTAAGTAAAATTTCTGTGCCACATATGAATTTATAAAAACTTAAAATATATTGTTCTCACATGCTATTTGTTTTGAAATTCTAGGGACTGGGGGTATAGCTCAGTTGGTAGAGTGCTTACCTCACAAACACAAGGCCCTGGGTTCAATCCCCAGCACCGCACAAAAAAAAAAAAAAAAAGGAATTCTTGAGAAAACTTTCATTGCATGTTCAGGAATGATTACAACATCTGGATATATACAGAAAATTGGTTCATTTATGGGAGTTACACATAAGTTTTGTGTATTAATTTCTCAGCAATATGATATGGATCATGTTACCTATAATTTTAGCTATTTTTCCAATCATCATTCTTCATTTTGTGGATAAGTTCCTGTGTTTTGGTTAATTGTTGAAAATGCTGATGTTTAATAAAATATGTTTGAACTCTAACACTGTTATGAATTATATTTTGATTACTGATATATATTAGGAATTTTTTGGTCACTTTTATTATAAAAATAAATAAAATATTACTTCAATTCTCAATTGCCTTATGGTCTAATAAGGGAGGATATTGCACTAATTAAATATGTGTCATTAGAGTAAAAATAAAATTGTATGCATTTTCTGTTGGAAATTATTAACAGATTGAAGCTATTTAACCTAAGTAGTTTGCTAACTATATCGTGAATAATGCATATTATGCATTATATAATGCAGAATGCACAACTAATATGATTTAATTCATAAATATGATATTTGCATGAATTTATAATCTTATAAACACACATTAAATAACTAGATTTTTAGAAGGAATATATAATTTTAATATTATGAATTAAGATAAAAAATTCTAAGCCTCAAACAATAGGGTCATGAGTGTAGCAATTTTTAAAAGTTCTCTAGATCTGATCATAAATATAAAACAGACAAAAAAAGTTAGCAAAAGAGGTAATTAATTGGTGACATATTCCCTGAAGCTACATGGATGGTTCTTAAATCCCACAAGAGCTTCTAAAGGTGGCTGGTGTGGCAAAAGCATTCCATGACTTCAGATCTGGGTTGCCTGCTGCACAGCTGAAGATTAGAAGAGAAACAATAAACAGAAAGGCCAGAGAGATAAGAAGACTCAGGAATGACACGCAAAAACTTGCCTTTCAAAGTGTCTCCAACAATCTGAAATGCCATAATAAGGTGTGCAGGCTTCAGGTGTTTCTAAAAAAGACCCAGAGAACACAGTGGGGCAAGGAAGATCAAATGATGACAGCATACATCCCTAGGCATCAGGGAAAGAGAACAAATGTGCTTTTTTGGAAAGACAAAGACCTACCCTGAAGGAAAACTGTTGGAACACAGTTCAGGCTGAGAGTGATAAAATAAGAACAGTGTGAATCCTGGAGAAATATTGTTTAGATGCTAGGGGTTAACAAATCCAGAATACAGATATCAAAACACAGCATCACACAGCATTTAAACTGAACAATTGCCTGGATAGGGGAAGTCTATAGCATGAGTGATGTAGTTAGAGACAAACAGCTTTCCTGAATCTATCATCTATCTATCTATCTATCTATCTATCTATCTATCTATCATCTATCTATCTGTCATCTATCTATCATCTATTACTTTCCTGAGATAAGGAGTCATGGCCACCTGAAGAGACCATGTTTTGAATACTGAATAGAAGGGAGCATCATTCTATCATTCTGGAGAAAAAACCTAATAGCAGCTCTTTATAAAAGAAGCTCCTCATCTTATGAAATTCTACTGTTTAAGGTTTCTGCAGAGAAACAAAACCAGTAGAAGAATAAATATTTGGAATTGGCTCATATGATTATGACAAGTCCCAAGATCTGCAGACAGAATGCTGCAAACTCTCAAGACAGCCAATGGTATAATTTCCACACCAAAAATCAGCAGGCTTATGAACAGGGGATGGTTAAGTTTGTTTGATGGTGTGTAGGGTTTGTCCTATGTCTGTAGCCAAGCAGGAGGAGATCTCAGTTACTCAGTCATTTTGCTCTATTCAGGCCTTCAATTAATTTGTTGAAACTCACCACATTAGAGGCAGCAGTCTGCATTACTCAGTGTACTTGTTCAAGTGTTAATCTATGATAAAATCAAATATCCTCAGAGATAAGCCCAGCACCACATTTGGTCACATGCTGGGGCACCCCATGCTTCAATCAAGTTGACACATAAATTTAACCCTCAAACCTATGATGAAAATGATTTATTTGAAATACAAACAGGAGAAGAGGACACTTGAAGTTCATGCATAGATACTAAAATGAAATTTGGTCAACATGATAACTTATTTCCTGCCTGAGAATCCTTGAGTATAAATAAGGAAGTTTAGATGCCAGAGTGGCAACAATTATTTTTCCAGAAAGGGATTCTTGTACTTGCATATCCAAGAAAATTTTACTTCCTTGGGTTCCAGAAAGCTCTAAATCTGCATAAATCAGAGTCTCAGGATGGAAGTTCAGATTTCTCTACTGAGTCACTGGAAATTGAAGCCATTGGGAGTCACTGGCAATTAAATAAATAAGATCACTATTGTTTCAACTTCTTGTATCTTGAACACATACAATATTCCCAGTGGGGACACCTGGCTCTTTTTTGTTTGTTGGTTTGATACTGGGGATTGAACCCAGAGGCACTTAACCACCGAGCCACATCCTTAACCCTTTTTATTTTTATTTTTTTATTTTGAGACAGGGTCTCACTGATTTACTCAGGACCTCACTAAGTTGCTGAGGCTGACTTTGAACTTGTAATCCTCCTGCCTCAACCTCCCAAGCCATACCTTACTGTCTTTATTGATGCATATGCTGCTTTCTGCAAAGCAACACTGCAACATCATGGAGTAAGCAATTGAGCTGAAGCCTCCTATGTGTCGCTGGCTGCCTCTGGAAGGTAAATGTGAATCCATGCTGTTTTCCTTCATCTCGGTCACCAGGCCAGGCCACTCTATCATCTGCAGTCAAGTGTCTTCAATTTTCTGTCTGCTAGCCATTTGAATAAACCGGCTTGGTACTCTTAATTTAATGGATTTATGTTCTGCTGCCTGCCATGTCTAGCGAGTACAGATCTACTTAGGAAGAGTTACCATGGTAAGAGGAAAAATTTTATAGAAGTTTATTGTACATTTTAGGCAAATGCAAATTCTTCCAGAAACATTTTTCTTGAAATGGAAAAGAATACATCTGGCATAAAAGTGTACACATAGCAGGGATCTGAAACTTTATCTGATAAAACAAAGTCATTGTGTTTGTCACAGTCTTTAATTAGGGCTAATACTGGTTTGTACTGATGGTGATCTACAATCATCTTTCAAGATCCACTCAGTTTCTGCAAAGGAAACTTGAGATGACTTAAGCAGAGATGGGAAAAGGAATACCATTCATGGATTTCTTAGATGTGTGGGGGCTGGAATGAATCTCTTCATTTTTGAGATGCTCACAAGACACAAATTTGCATGATTTTTAGGAATTTGGTTATGAAGGAGTAGTTTCATGGTATTTCTTAATCACAATCAGGGATCCAATTGGAATGTTGTTTCACTTTCCAAGTATGGTTAATGCCTATTAAATATTCAGTGACCACCACTTTGTTGGTGACCACCACATCAGCATCTTAATATGGATCAATTCTGGAAATTATGCAAGGGCTTGGAATGTTTTTAGTAAGATCATCTCCCTCAGATTTTCTGTGACAAAATCTTGATTTCCCCTTCTGGCTTAAGCCAAACAGTGCATTTGTCTTGCATCAATCTATTTTGTCCCTAGTGAGATCTTCTATTGATCACCATTGTAAATCTTCATAATTTGGGCATGTGGGGCTCCTACTCCAACTCTGCTAGTCTTCACAGTATCTGTGGTTAAATGCTTCCTGGTTATTGTCAGTTAAATGTCATGTTTCAAAATTCATTCATGCCAACCATTTTTAGTTAGTCAAGTTCTATGATAGTCTTTCTACCTCCAGCCTTGAACCAGGAAGTAGAGATACACTGAAATTTTGGTGATGTTGCTGCCTTTCACATCAGGGCATTCTGTGTCCTTGCTAAATAATGTGTCCTATGGGTCTTCAGAGGAACATTATCATCTTGCTTGTCTTCTGGTTCTGCATATTGAACCTACTCTATCATGCCTGCTTCCCTGAACTCTTTAACGTATCATCTGATATAATTCAGGCATTCCACAGCTTGGCCACTGAGTAGACCATGGTGATGGAAGCCATCTTGTTGGTTTGCAAAATCTCCTTATGTGTTAAAACCTTTATCTTCAAAGAATATTATCGGGTAAATAAACTGTTTGCTTTCCAATTTTATGTTCTAGTCTTTTCAATGAGGAATTTTCTAATCCATTGCACACATACATCCCTAGATGCTGCTAACATGTCATTTAGGTTCTTTAAATTGTAATTCATTCTTTCTTTATTAATCCCAGTGTCCCCAGTTGGTTGATGTTCTGACTTAAGCCTAGGTATAGGGCAAGCAGCCAGGAGGAGAAATATGGACAGATCCCAAATGATAATTTGCGTTTCAGAATTATTGGGTCAATCACTCCTAATACAGAGGAATAGGACATTTCTGTAGACTTACATGTTTTAAAGCAGTTACAGCAGTCAAAATCTTTAGGAGAAACTACCACATTTTTCCTACCTGTTTTAGGGTCACAGGTTTTCCTGGTGAAACTCTTTCCTTGGTATGACAAACTTACCTTCTTTGAGGGCTTAATCTTCTTTTGAAGTTAATCACACAGGCTAATGAATAGGAAGCTTTATGCTTGACTATCTCTGCACTGCTAATGCAAGACTTGAGGGATTTTTTGCCATAAAACCAAGAAATTCCTTTGGTTTTTTTTTTTACGCCTCATTTTTAGTTGCTTATTATTTTCTTTCTCATCCTATTAACCTATGTAATTGACATATTATCCTATGTAGAGAAATTCAGCACATAATTGTATACAACAGATAGCTTCGCAATGACAGAAACCAAGGAAGGTTGTAATGGTCTGTTTGCTACTAAACCAATTCACATCTACATTGTTGGTAACACTGTATTCAAACTTGTAAAGCTGTTGATTTCCTTTCCTTCCTCAAATACCTGCAAGATAAATCTTGTCTATACACACGACACACACACACACACACACACTGCATAAGGCTCTGTGTTATGTGTTCCCTGCCTAAATGTTAAATTCATTTTTATTTCTGCCTTTCAGGACTTGGTAGGTAATATTTTGCTATGGAAATTCTCAACAAGAAAAAAATAGAGAAGATCATCATTAGCATTAGCAAATATCAACTCAGAGCCAATCATGTTTGATTTCTTCCCATGGATTTCCTTTATCTGCAAAGAACTATGAATGCAAATTCCAGATATCATATATGTCATGGGAAGAAACACTGTCATAACGAGTGAAAATATAAAAGAACACAAAACAAAACCTTTTCCAGCTTTCACTTCCAAACTGAACAATGTTTGTTTAATGTTATCAAAATTTAGATTGTGCAACAGGTTCAAGATTTATGTTTCTTTCAAATTCAAATATGGGAATCTTAACCTCCAAGGTGATATTAATAGGAAGTGGACCTTTGAGAGTGGAGTCATCATAAATGGGATTAGTGATTTTACGGAAGGGTCTTTCACTTTCCATGCTATGAAACACAGCCAGAAGGCAGCCCACTACAAACCTGAAAGGAACTGGATCTACTGAGGAGCTAAAGCTGCCAGTGCTTGATTTTGGACTTCTCAGCCTCCAAAATTGTTTATAAGCCACGAAACTATGGTGTTTTTGTCATAGCAGACTGAATTGACTGAAAGATAGTCATTTTATATTTATTTACTTATATATTTTTCCATGATGCCTCATAATTTTTTTAAAGTCATTTTGTTGAACTCAGGATCCCCAGCAGGGCACAAGACATTGCCAACTTGGTTAGTGATTCTCTTGTCCTCTAATCTGTAAGATTTTCCCTTTCTCATTTTTTTGTGTAGTATTTTTCCTGTATGGGAGATCATGTATCTTGAACAATTAACAAATTCTGGAGATGTTTCTGTTTGTATTCCTATAGATTTTATTTTTAGTGTATTACTTTCATTCTTCTTTTTTTTTTTTTGGTGTGTTGTCTGTAATACTGGAGATTAATCCCAGAGGCACTCTATAACTGAGTTATATCTCTACCTTTCTTATTTTTTATTTTGAAACAATGTTTTACTAAGTTGCTCAGGCTGGCTTTGAACTTGTGATACTCCTGACTCAGTCCCCTGAATAGCTGAGATTACAGGCCTGCACCACCACACCCAGTTTATTTCTTTGATTTTTGTTATTTCTCTTAGTTGGTAATTGCAAACTAAGGTTTGTATTAGATTCAGATTTTATTCTTCACAAGAATACTTCATAAGTAAAGTGCTATGATTTCTATTACTTTAATAAAGTAGAAAATAATATCTGGTTGACCTAAACTTGTTCTTGAAAGTCATCAATGGGTTCCTTTAAAAATCCTCTCAGACATGCTGCTTCTTAAAGCATTAAAATGAGCTATTTTGTCCATAATTTTGAGTGCTACAGCACACTGTGTTTATACATTTCTGTAATATTTGTTTTAAAGAAATAAAACAATTTAAAGAATTAATACGTAAAAATGTTACTACAAAATGTTTTGAAATAGGAAATATTAGAAATTTTTAATGTCAAGCCAGAAAAGGACATCTAAATTAATGTATTTCCAAGTACATTGTATGTACATGATCAAATATGTTTGCAGTTGTTAAACGACAAGCTTTCAAAAACATTTCAAAAAGATGGAAAATGCCTGGGTGTGGTGGCATATGCCTGTAATCCCAGTGACTAGGGAGGCTGAGACATCAGGATCTCAAGTTCAAAGCCAGCTTCACCAACTTAGGGAGGCTCTAAGAAACTCAACAAGACCCTGTCTCTAATAAAATATTTTTTTACAGGGTTGGGGATATAGCT
>JAJEJO010000867.1:206406-294890 GCA_020662805.1 Glaucomys volans
AAAGAAAGAAAGAGAGAAAGAAAGAAAGAAAGAAAGAAAGAAAGGGAGGGAGGAAGGAAGGAAGGAAGGAAAGAAGGAAGGAAGGAAGGAGAAAGGGAGGGAGGGAGGGAAGGAGGGAGGGAAGGAAGAAGAAAGTGTTCTTAATGTAATGCTATATAAAAATTCATAGACACATGCTCTTCCCTTGAAAAAAACAGATGTCATTCCAAAAACAAAAAACTAATATGTAATTTGAATAGCCTAATAATTCTTATATATTGTAAATTTTATGTTATATGAAATATAGTAAGAACCTAAGGCACTACAAATAAATAGATTTGCAATTAATTAGTTTGGAATAAACATTTTGTTTTTGTCCCGCTCAGTGACTTAGTGCCAACAATGGAAGAAAAGTAGGAAGTATGTACATTGTTAAAAGACTTTTTAAAAATCTTTCATTAGAAGAAGATCTTATTAAAATAAGGGAATATGATCAAATGGAGGAAGAACTGTTGGAGTATAAAAGTAAGTATCCATGTTCTGTGGGCAGTACTCAGTTTCACTGAGCATTTGTATTTGCATTTCTGTTGTGAACAACACTCAAAAAGATAATACAGAATCCTAAAAATAGGATGGGAAAAGTAGGTTTACCCAGGAGAAAGGATAAGTGCTAAGAACGTACTTGTCCACCAAACCAAATTGTCAGCACAACATTGTCTCCAATAGAACTGAGTGAGGCCAACTCAACATCTCTACAGGAACAGCGAATAAGCAAAGAAGGATCCAGAATGTATAACACTCTGAACGTACTTTGAAAAAGGTTTAAAGTTCTGTATGCAGACCTGGAGAAAAGTCTCTAGATCTCAAACAACACAGAGTAGGAGCCCAATGTCTGTCTAAAGAATATACGCATACGTATGAATGTTAATAGAAGCTACCTTGAAGAGAGAGAAAAGCATGACATTAGGTTAGAAACAGGGAAGTTCATTCTTTCATTTTTAATCTTTATATTTCAACCTATCTGAAAACACTTCTCAAAGTTTATTAAGTAAATATATGAATAAAAATGCAAGATATTTACTGTTTTATTTTTCTTTTGTTCTGTTGAATAGTAGATGCTTTGAACATTTTTATATTGATTTTTTATTATTTATTTTATATTTATATTATATTGATTTTTTTTTAGTGTTTACCTTTCTGGATTGCCTTCCTACTGTGGCATTTGTCCACAATAATATTTATCTTCTGCTTGTTTTATGCAATTTCTTGATTCCTTTATTGATTGCTTTGTATCCAAATGTTATTTTTCCATGTATAGATTTGTCTTTACTCTTAAACTTTGGATTTTTAATCAAATCATTATTTATGTTTGTTTTTTATAGTGCATCTCCGAGTTTCAATATTCCTTTAATTTATTTCACAAAAACGTATGCTCTGCCACACAGAGCACATTAAATCTTTATTCTATCTGCTATGAACTCAATGTTTGTATCCCTCCAAAACTCAAATCTTGAAGCCTTACCTCGAAAGATGATGGTAATCACTAATTAGATCACTAATTGAGGTCTTCATGAGGAAATTAGGATTAGATGAGGTCACAAAGGTAAAGTCTCCTGAACAAAATTAATACCCTTGTCATAGTCCAGAGAAAGCTTATCGCTCTGTATCTCTCACCATCAGAGGACACAGCGAAGAAGTTTGCAGTCTGTATATGACGAGAGCTCTAACTAGAAGCTGATTTTGCTGGTTTCCTGATTTCAGATGCTCAAGCTCCAGAACTGTGAGAAATACCTTTTGTATTTTACAAGCCATCAAATGTACAGTTGTAACAGTCAGAAGTAAGATGTCACCTGAATTTATTTGAATCTGTATTTTAAAATCTATGTAAGGAGACCATCTATCTGCTAATTAAAATGTGTATGGGCTTTTATCATTATCACATTATGATATTCATGTCTTTTTCAAGTCACAGAACAGCATTTTGTTTGAGAGTTATTACTTACTTTATTAGCAGAAGTGGGATAGAGTATAGATATCCAGTCCCTACTTGCTGATCTCATAAAGATGAGCTTCTTTTTTGGTTGCTTTGGAAAACTAAACAGAAACTTAAAAATCTGTTTGTAAATATTTGGCTAATAAAGCTTGTTGTACCCATTATTTCATTAATTCTCAATTTCATTAGCTGCAAACTTACTTTTTTCTCCCAATTCAGTCTACTTCTTCTGATCATTTGGAGAAAGACATTTCTCCCTTTTTTCATTGTTTTTATCATAAGAAATGTTTGACCCAGGGACCTTGGAGCTTGCCTATAATCCCAGGACTCAGGAGGCTGAGGGAGGAGGAACACAAGTTCAAAGAAAGCCTCAACAATTTAGTAACACCCTGAGCAACTTAGCAATACCCTGTCTCAAAATAAAAAGGACTGGGGATGTGGCTCAGGGCTTCAGAGCCCTTGTGTTTGCTCCCCGGTGAAAAATAAAACTAAACAAAAAACAAAAAAAAAAAAACCACAAGTTTGATATTTGTCATGACTTGACATTTTTTGTCTAAAGTAATTAGAAGGAGGCTGCACCCACCTATTGTTAAATCATCATGCCATTTTCCTTATATATATAAGAATATCTTCATAATTTACAGAAATAACCTGGGTATAACTGCATGCTGATTTATGAATTTTGCATAATGCCCATGGAACTTTTAATTTAATTATTTCAGATTATCTTTTTTATTCAATATTTTTCCAACTCTGTTTTAAATGGAGTTGTAATTTTTTTATAAATTGAATTGTGTTTTATACATTTTCTACCTCTATGTTTTTCCTATCAAAACCTGGCATCTGCTATTTTATTCTGAATTCTGAGCACATTTCTTTGCCTTTATTTTCTGACAAATTTAACTTTTATCTGCTGCCATCACAAAATTTGATAATTCTGCTTTAATTCGGAACATATGTTTTCTTTCCAATTTCTATAATGCTTGTTTGAATGAAGAGGCAATGATAAAATGCAGTCCCTAGATGCAAAGTGCTGGCGGTGGTTTGGTCCCTGGTTTCCAGGTTGGTGAGGCCACAGCTGGGGTGGGGTGGGTCCAGTGATGCCCCCTCAGGAAGAAGGACTCAGCACACAGGTGACAGGCGGACACACACCTAGGACAATTGCTTCTTCGTGCTCCACCAGGTGGATGCCCGTTGCTGAACACCTTCTTAAAGTTGTACCAGACAGGGCAAGAATATATCACTAGATACATATAGTCCATATGAAAATACTTACACATGATGGATTTAAAATATATATGAAAAATACATTCATTGTAAATAGATAAATATTAGTTCCCCTTTTGTGTTAATATTTGTGAACAATTGATATTTTTTATGAATTCACAATAGAATATATTTTTGGTTAAGTTAATGAATAGCTAAAAATTTCATAACATTTAAAAAATCCAACATAATATAAGGAATACTGAGCAAATATTTTAGGCTTTAGAAATTTAATTTAGAAAATTTTAATCTGTAGAAATTGGCAAGATAGTTTGAAGAATTCCTTAGAATGACTAGTAATTTCTTTCTGACTCTTGATGACCCTTTCACTTTGCTTCCTACTTCTTCTTTTTAATCCTTGCCCTCATGTGAAGCATCCATAAAATCATTGATCATTTTAGTCATGATTCTGACTGATCATATAGCTTATGCTATCATTTTCTTTTTAAAGATATGTTGAAAACTTTTAGTGAGCTTGATGGCACACGCGGGTAATCTCAGGAACCCTGGGAGACTAAGTCAGGAGGCTCACAAGTTCAAGGCCAGCCTCAGCAACTTAGGAGACAATGTCTCAAATCAAAATAAAACAAAAAGTCGGGGGATGCACAGGGGTGTGATTTCATGGTAGAGCAACCCTGGGTTTAACCCCCAGTATTGAAAAAAAAAAAAAAAAAAAACTTTGATACTTTTTCCCCCTATTAAATTAATACTCATTGCAATTCTTCTAATAATGACATGGTTAACAATGCACCTAAATTCTAATATTCCTAGAATTGAATTATTTGATTAATAAATAGAATGTAATTGCACATGAATTGGCAATGCATATATTGAATGTCCTTGTTTAATTCATGTGTTTGAATTTATTATTTTAATCCTAATGGAACAGTTAAGCTCCTTTGCTGTCTATTCAAGTTCAGCTCTTGTATTGATTTAGACTTTTATTAGCTTTATTAATAAAATTTGTTTTGAAATATAACAATTTAAGCAATTTTCTAATGCTTTGCCAATGCAGCTATACACATCTTGTTTTATTATAAAACTAAAGTTTTAAGTGTTATATGAAATGCCTAAGGAAAAATTAATAAGTGAGTTTATATTGACTAAATTAGTATATTTTATTATATTAGAAATTAACCATTGCCAAAGGGAGTATATAATTATATGGGACATAGCATGATCTTCATTTTGTAAGAGAACTAGATTTTTGTTGTTTGTTTCTTTATGCACAGGAGGATCACAAAGTACCCTCCATAATGAGGGCAGGTATCATTCTGATGACAGTTTTCTCCTTTCAGTTATTTTTTTCTCTATGTTTTGAGAAATTTTTAGAAATTTGAAGTTACAGAAAAAAACGTTTAATATGTGAAAGGTAAACACAACTGAATTTTTTTAAACTTTTCATTATTATTTCATTTTATATAAGATTCTTTTGTCAAGTAATTCAGAATTCTTCAAAAATAGGTTTCTGGATTTTGTTTTTCTAGAGTCCAAATACTTGATATCACTAATCATCAGGGAAATGCAAATCAAAATCCCATGAGATACCACCTCACCATGTAAGAAAGGCTATTATAAAAATGGAAGAAAGGCAGGCAGGAAGGAAAGAAGGAAGGAAAAAGAAAGAAAACATAATAAATGCTGGGGAGTAAGTGAATAAAAGAAACTCTTATTCACTGCTAATGGGAATTTGAATTTGAATAGCCATTATGATGTACAGTGTGGGTGTTCCTCAAAAAACTCAAAGTAGATTCATCATGTGATCTACCTATCCCTCTTTGGGCACATATCCAAAGGAAATGAAATTGTCATGCCAATGAAACATGCCTGTTTGCCCAAGTTTAGTGCCACACTAATCACAATAGGTAAGATGAGGAATCAGTCTAGGTGCGCATCAACAGATGATTAGATAAATAAAATGTGGCATGCATGCACAATAGGATATTATTCAGCTATAAAGAAAATGGAAATCTTGTCATTTGCAGCAAAATAAGTGAAGCTGAGAAAGATATAGAAAGGCATATATATGTTCTCTCATGTGGGAGCTAAAAGTAGAGCTAAAAATAGAAATAGTTATTATTAGAAATTGGGAAAAGTTGGGGAGGAGTAGTTAAAATTAATCTGTATGTACCAATTATAAGTATGAAACTCCATTCATAAATACAATTAATATATTTATAAAAATTTTTTATGTAAAACTTTAACCTGCCCATGCATCTGAAATACATCTAAAGGAAAAGTAACAATATTGAAACATACACAATATTCTATATTCCATTACTTCCCTCAAGAGAAATTGCCAGAGCCAACTGACTTTAGATAAGGGTAATGGTGGCCCCCACCAACAACTTGACACACTTCAGTGATGGGAGTAGAAAGACAACTGAGAAACACTTGTGAAATTCATAATCTAGGTGCATAAACTCCCTGAGAGAAACAATAGGTGATTGTAGCAGAAATAAACTATAAAGCTACAACTCTAAAGAGACATATTCACAGGAAAATCTGTAATAGTTAATACTATGTGTTCACTTCACTAGGGTAAGATACCCAGTCAAGATGCTGCTGTGAAGATATGCTTTAGATATGATTCACATTGAATCTACAGACTTTGGACAAAGCAAATTACCCTCCATAATGAGGGTAGGTCTCATTCAAACAATGAAAATTTAAGGGTTAAGACTCTTTAGAATGAAGTTTCTGAAGAGTATGAATTTCTTCCTCCAGACTGCAATGTAGAAACTCTCCCTGGGTTTTCAGTTTTGGACTCAGAACTGAAAAATCAACACTTACTGGAATTTTCAGAATACTGATTTGCTCTGAAAATTTTGAAGCTGCCATTCCACACATAAGCATGATCAAGTCCTTTAATAAATATCTTAAGTAAGTTCCTTTAAAGATCAATCTGGATTTTGTGGTGTCTCCTAGAGAGAGTTCCTGCCTGCAGCAGCCTGAGTCCCCAGCCCCAATGGGGATCTTAGGCCCTTTGGTGCCATTTTGCAGTGTCCCCAGGAGAGAGCAACTGCCTGCAACTGCCTGAGCCCCCAGTGCGGAGCTGAGGCCTACCTGGGCTATCAAGCCCAGTGTCTCCATCACTGAGCACATTTCTGCGCCCCCAACCAAACTTGGTCTAGTGCCCGGGCCCAGACCCTGGCTCAGTGTCTAGCACCTGTGCTGCATCTGATGGTCTATCAATACCAGGCCACCTCTGCCCAGAAGCATTGGTCATTCCCAATCTGGTGATAGGGGGACAGTACCCTCCTTGGGTCACCACTTGATCAAGCACCTCTCAATCATCAGGCCATTGAAAAATAAGAGGTTTGAACTGTACAGGATATTTTTATCACAGAACATTTTAAAATTAATTGTAATACTATCATTATTCCTAATATACCCACTATATTCCTACCTTTTTCTTTTATTAATATGCTTATGACTCTATCTCCCTCTTATATATCCTTCCTTGGAGAATTTCTTTTTTCTCATGCTAACAACCTGTTTCTTTTAATTCCACTTCCACTATTCATATGACATAGTATATCAATAGACTTACTTCTTATCTCATTAGTGTTTTGTCTTATACCTCTCCTCATTCTCCCTGTCCAACATTAGGAATTGCAGTCTTTATTGTAAATTTACTGGTTATGCAGTAGATAATAATTTGAACTCATCTCAGTTTATTAAGACAATACTGTTAATATCTTAATAGGGACTATTTAGATTAAGGACACATATTGTTTATGGTGTGCTGCTAATATTTATCTCTCAATTCAAGGGGAGGTATTGAAAATAGGCAGGAACTCTAAAAGTCTTTAAGGGGAAACTGCAATACCTAGGATTCGCACTACTAGAGGGGAAGATACACTAGCAACATGAGAAAAGAAGGGAAGAAAATGTCCCAAACAAATCCAGATAATATACCAAAAGAACCCAATGACAAAATGGTAGAAGCATTGTCAGAAAGGTAATTGTACATAATTAAAATGATCTGAGAAGCGAACAAGGAGTCAAGAGAGCAAATGCAGGCAATGCTAAAAGAGCAACTGCAGGAAACAAAAGCTCATTTCAATAAAGAGATAGAGATTATGAAAACAAAAACAAACAGAAATCCTTGAAATGAAGGTTACAATAAATCAAATTAAAAACTCAATAGAAAGCTTAACCAACAGGCTAAATCACTTGGAAGACAGAACCTCAGACAATGAAGACAAAATATTTAATGTTGAAAACAAACTCCACCAGACAGAGAAGATGGTAAGGAATCATAAACGGAAACTTCAGGAGTTATGGGACATCATGAAAAGACCAAGTTTAAGAGTTATTGGGATTGAGAAAGGCACAGAGACACAAACCAAAGGAATGAATAATCTGTTCAATGAAATAATATCAGAAAATTTCCTAAAATCTGATTAATGAAATGGAAAATCAAATTCATGAGGCTTATAGGACACCAAATACACAAAATCACAACAGGTCCACACCCAGGCACATACAATGAAAATACCTAACATACAAAACAAAGATAGAATTTTAAAGGCTGCAAGAGAAAAACATCACATTACTTATAGGGGGAAACCAATACAAATATCAGCAGATTTCTCAGCCCAGACCCTAAAAGCAAGAAAGGCCTGCAACAATATATTCTAAGCACTGAAAAAAAATGGATGCTAACTAAGAATCTTATACCCAGCAAATCTTACCATCAGATTTGAAGATGAAATAAAATAATTCCATGATAATCACAAGCTAAAAGAATACACAAATAGAAAGCCTGCCCTACAGAAAATCCTCAGCAAAATATTCCATGAGGAAGAAAGGAGAAACAACAGTGTCAATCAGCAAAGGGAGGAATTACCCAAAGGAACAGCCAATTAAAGGAAAAACCAAGTAAGGTTAAAATCCAAAAATAAGTCGAAGTGACTGGGAATACACGTCATATCTCAATAATAACCCTAAATATAAATGGCCTAAATTCATCAATCAAAAGACATAGACTGGCAGACTGGATTAAAAAGAAAGACCCAACAATATGCTGCCTTCAAGAGATGCTTCTCATGGAAAAACATGCTCACAGACTAAAGATGAAAGGTTGGGAAAAAACATACCATGCACATGGACTTAGTAACAAAGCAGGAGTTTCCATCTTCATTTCAGATGAAGCAGACTTCAAGCCAAAGTTAGTCAGAGGGGATAAAGAAGGACATTTCATACTACTTAAGGGAAGCATAAATCACCAAGTCATATCAATCATAAATATTTATGCACCAAACAATGGTGCATCCATGTATGTCAATCAGATCCTTCTCAATTCCAGGAACCAAATAGACCAAAACACAATAAAACTGGGGAACTTTAACAATCCTCTCTCACCATTGAACTTATCTTCCAAGCAAAAATTGAACAAAGAAATCATAGAAATCAATGACACAATCGCTAATTTAGACTTAACAGACTTATATAGAATATTCCATCCATCAAAAAACAAATACACTTTCTTCTCAGCAGCTCATGGCTCCTTCTCTAAAATAGACCATATATTATGCCACAAAGCTACTCTTAGCAAATACAAAAACATAGAGATACTACCTTGTATTCTACCAGATAATGATGGAATGAATTTAGAAATCAACAATAAAGTTAAAAACAGAAACTATTCCAACACCTGGAGATTAAATAATATGGTATTGAATGATGCACGGAAAATAGAAGACATTAGGTGGGAAAAATTCTTAGAGGTCAACGAGAACAAAGATACAACATATCAAAATCTCTGGGATATTATGAAAGCAGTGCAAAGAGGAAAATTCATTGTGTGGAGTACATTCAATAAAAGAATGAAAAGTCAGCAAATAAATGACCTCACATTACAACTCAAAGCCCTAGAAAAAGAGGAACAGATCATCACCAAAAGTAGTAGAAGACAGGAAATAATTAAAATCAGAGTGGAAATCAATGAATTTGAAACAAAAGAAACAATTCAAATAAGTGACAAAACAAAAAGTTGGTTCTATGAAAAAATTAACAAAATTGATAAACCCTTAGCCACACTAATGAAGAGAAGGAGAGAGAAAATCCAAATTACTAAAATTTCGTGATGGAAATGGAAATATTACCAAACACACAATTGAAATAGAAAACACAATTAGAAGCTAATTTGAAAATTTATACTCCAACAAAATAGAAAACCTGGAAGACATCAACAGGTTCCTAGAGGCATATGAGCCACCCAAACTGAATCTGGAGGACATATACAACTTAAATAAATCAATTTCAATCAATGAAATAGAAGAAGTCATCAAAAGCCTACCAACAAAGAAAAGTCCAGGACAAGATGGATTCACAGCCAAGTTCTACAAGACCTTCAAAGAAGAGCTCATTCCAATACTCCTCAAAGTATTTCATGAAATAGAGGAGGAGGGAACCCTTCCAAATTCTTTCTATGAAGCTAATATCAGCCTGATACCAAAACCAGAAAAGGACACATCGAGGAAAGAAAATTTCAGACCATATATCCCTAATGAACATAGATGCAAAAATTCTTAACAAAATTTTAGCAAATCGCATACAAAATCATATTAAAAAGATAGTGCACCATGATCAAGTGGTTTCATCCTGGGAATGCAAGGGTGGTTCAACATCCAGAAATCAATAAATGCATTTTACCACATCAACAGACTTAAAGTCAAGAACCACATGATTATTTCAATAGATGCAGAGAAAGCTTTGATAAAGTATAGCGTCCCTTCATGCTCAAAATGCTAGAAAAAATAGGGATAGTAGGAACATTCCTTAACATTGTAAAGGTTATCTATGATAAGTCCACAGCTAACATCATTCAAAATGAAGAAAAATTGAAAGCATTCCCCCTGAGATTGGAAACAAGGCAGGGATGCCCTCTTTCACCACTTCTATTTGACATTGTCCTTGAAACTCTAGTCAGAGCAATTAGACAGATCAAAGAAATTAGAGGGATATGAATAGGAAAAGAAGAGCTCAAACTATCCCTATTTGCTGATGACATGATTCTCTATTTAGAAGACCCTAAAAATTCCACCAGAAAACTTCAGGAACTCATAAACGAATTCAGTAAAGTAGCAAGATATAAAATGAATGCTTATAAATCTAATGCACTTTATTCATAAGTGATGAATCCTCTGAGAGAGAAATTAGGAAAACTACCCCATTTGCAATAGCCTCAAGAAAAATAAAATACCTGGGAATCAATCTAACCAAAGAAGTGAAAGACCTCTACAATCAGAACTACAGAACACTTAAGAAATAAATTAATGAAAATCTGTGAAGATGGAAAGATCTCCCATATTCTTCGATAGGCAGAATTAATATTGTCAAAATGAACATACTACCAAAAGCACTATACAAATTCAATGCAATTCCAATTAAAATCCCAATGACGGATCTCATGGAAATAGAGCAAGCAATCATGAAATTCTTGGGAGGAATAAGAGACCCAGAATAGCTAAAGCAATTCTTAGCAAGAAGAGCGAAGCAGGTGATATCACAGTACTGGACCTTCAACTATATTACAGAGCAATAGTAACAAAAACAGCATGGTATTGGCACCAAAATAGACAGGTAGATCAATGGTACAGAATAGAGGACACAGAGACAAACCCAAATAAATACAGGTATCTCATACTTGACAAAGGAGGCAAAAACATGCAATGGAGAAAAGACAGCCTCTTCAACAAATGGTGCAGGGAAAACTGGAAATCCATTTGCAGCAAAATGAAACTAAACCCATATCTCTCACCCTCTACAAAACTCAAGTCAAAGTGGATCAAGGACCTAGGAATTAGACCAGAGACCCTGCACCTAATAGAAGAGAAAATAGGTCCAAATCTCCATCATCTTGATCTAGGACCAGATTTCCTTAACATGACTCCCAAAGTGCAAGACATAAAAGCAGAAATCAGTGATTGGGACAGAGTCAAACTAAAAAGCTTTTTCTCAGCAAAGGAAACAATGAGCAATGTGAAGAGAGAGCCTTCAGAGTGGGAGAAAATCTTTGCCACACACACTTCAGATAGAGTACTAATCTCCAGAATCTACAAAATGCTCAAAAATCTTCATACCAAGAACACTAATAACCCAATCAATAAAAGGGCCAAGGAAATGAACAGACACTTTACAGAGGAAGATCTACAAGCAATCAACAGATTTATGAAAAAATGTTCAACATCCCTCGTTATAAGAGAAATGCAAATCAAAACCACCTTAAGATTTCATCTTATCCCAATTTGAATGTCTTTTATTAAGAATACGGGCAACAGCAGGTGTTGGTGAGAATGTGGGGAAATGGGTACACTCATACATTGCTGGTGGGAATGAAAGTTGGTGCATCCACTCTGGAAAGCAGTGTGGAGATTCCTTAGAAAACTTGGAATGGATCCACCATTGGACCCTGCTATCCCACTCCTTGGCCTATACCCAAAGGACTTAAAATCAGATTGCTACAGTGATGCAGCCACATCAATGTTCATAGCTGCTCCATTCACAATAGCTAGATTGTGGAAACAACCTAGATGCCCTTCAATAGAGGAATGGGTAAAGAAATGTGGTATATATACACAATGGAATATTACTCAGCCATAAAGAAGAATAAAATTATGGCATTTGTAGGTAAATTGATGATGTTGGAGACTGCCATGGTAAGTGAGATCAGTCAATCCCAAAAATCCAAAGGCTGAATGATCTCTCTGATAAGCGAATGATGATGCATAATGTGGGGTGGAAGGGAGGCAATATTGGAGGAAGGATTGATAGCTTAGAGGGAAGGGAGGGGTGGGATCAGGCTGGGGGCAGTAAGAATAATAACAGCATGAGACAGACATTATTGTCCTGTTTACATGTATGAATGCACAGATGGTGTGACTCTACTTTGTGTTGAACCAGAGAAACAATAGCTATACTCCATTTGTGTTCAATGGATCAAAATTAAAGGAAATAAAAAAATAAAATAAAAAAACAAGAAAGAAAGAAAGAAAGATCAGCTGTTCACCCCCAAAAAGACAACACAAAGTGCAACACAAAACAAAGATACTGGACGAAATTGTATCCTCTGACAACCACAGTTACATCAGATGTTAACTGTCTAGTTCTTAGCCAGATAAACAAAAACTTCACACTAAGAGCCTATTTGTCTCAATTTCTGTGCCCAGTACATTATGTCTGCCATTTGACAAAAATTATAAGTTATCCTAAAAGGCAAGAGAGAACACATTCTAATGAGACAACGTAAGCAAGTAGCTAATAGTAATAAACTCAAATATGGTGTTTTGGAATTATCCAACCTGATATTTAAAACATTTGTTATTAATATATGGAAAGCTCTAATAGGAACACAGGGAAACAATTTCTAATCAGAAGTGGAAAACAAAAATGACAAAATGTAAGCAGAAAGATGGAAACTATAATGAGAATTTATAAAAACTGCAGCAGAATAAAAAACACTGTCATATAGACAGGTGTGGTGGTGCATGCTTGGGATCCCAGCAGCTTGGGAGGCTGAGGCTGGAAGGTGGTAAGTTCGTAGCCAGTCTCAGCAATTTAGCAAGGCCCAAAGTAGCTTAGCAAGACCCTGTCTCAGAATGAAATTAAAAAAGAAAAAAAAAAAAAAAAAGGCTGGGAATGCGGTTCAGTGGTAAAGCACCATTGGGTTCAATTCCTGGTACCAACCAACCAACCAACCAACCAACCCACTAACCAAACCAACAAATAAAAAACACTGTCACATAAATGGAGAATGCCTTTCATAATCTCACAAGTAGATGGAATACAGCTAAGAATATAATCATTGAGTTTGAAGATATGTATGTAGAAACCTTCTTAATTGAAATGTAGAAAAGAAAATGATGCAAAAATGATATCTAAGAATATAGGGCGATCACAGAAGTGTGTACTGTATAGGTATTGGGAATAACAAAGACAAAATGAGCATAAATAATATTTTGTAAACATTGAGAACTTTTAAAACATAATGAAAAGAGAAATAAGTGGACTCTGATCAGTTGTATACAGGTGTTGCAAAATTTAGGGCAACCATTAAATAAATTTTAAAAGGAAACACATAACTGATCTGGTAAAAGACAAAAAGAGCAGAGCATTTCAAATAATTTTATTAAGAAATACAATGGACAGAAAGCACAACAGAGAGAGGAGATATCAATCTAACTATATAAAACCTTTAAATATGAATGGACAAAATTCAACCATAAAAACCAAATGATAGGGAGGGGATAAAACAACTGAAAACTGAATACATTTTGTCTGTAATAAGTCAATTTTAAATGGAAAAAAAAATACTGAATAAAATATTTTCAATCAAAAGTAAAGGGATGAAGACAAATAGGCCATGCTAAACCAAATGAAGAAATAACTGGGGTGGTTGCATTAATTTCAAAGTGAACTTCAGGGAAGGATGTTTGCCAGAGGCAAAGATAGCCAGTATGTAATGGTGATGAAGAAATAACGATGTTCAGAGAAGGCATAAGAATACCAAGTATGTGTTTCTCAACCACTAGGTACCAAAAGCTGTGAGGTTTAACTAATAGAAATTTAAGGAGGGGTCAGAACTGCAGCTGAGTTGTAGAGCACTTGCCTAGCACGTTCAACGCCCTGGGTTCCTTCCTGGAATCATGAATCAAAAATAGATAGATAGATAGATAGATAGATAGATAGATAGATAGATAGATAATAGATAGAAAGGAAATGCAAGGAAAAATAAAACAAATTCTCTATTATCATTGGAATTTTCTACAAAGCTCTCTAGGTAATTGACAGACCCAGACAACAGAAAATCAGTAAGTATGTAATTATACTGAAATACCATCAATCCTTTGGATGTAATTGTCATTTATAGAATAATTTATCCAACAATAGTAGAATATGTATTCCTCTCAAAGTCAAATGGAGTGTTCTCTGATATGAACCCCACCTCTGGACAGGAAACATACCTTAATGCATTTTAAGAACAGAAATCATCCAGGTATCCTATAATATGTACAATCAGAAAAATAAGAAGTTACACTCCATTTGTGTATGATTTATCAAAATGTATAAATGCATTCTACTGTCATGTACAATTAAGTAGAATGAATAAAAGACATTTAAAAAAAAGAATATTTCACATTCTTGTAACAGATAAGATCCTGATAATACACTTGGGAAATAGGAAAAAAAAAACAAAAACAAAAACAAAACGAAGGACTGGAGATATAGCTCACTTTCCTAACATGCATAAAGCTCTGAGTTTAATCCCCAGTACCACTACTAACAAACAAGCAGAGAACATAATGAAATTAAACTACAAATCAATGACACAAACTAGTTAGAAAAATCACAGAGTATGTGGATATTAAATAAGTTATAAATAACTCATAAATCAAAAGATAAATGAAAAGTAATTTTTCACAAGGTTAACTGAATGAAAATGAAAATGTAACTTGTCAAAATGTGTGAGATGCAGTGAAGATACTTTTAGAGGTCCTGATATACATAACTGACATTTATAGAATGCGTCATCCAATAGCAGAATACATAGCATATACGCACAAATAATAAAAGATTAAAATCAAATATTTAAGCTTTCAACTCAATGTACTAGAGGAAGAATAATAATATAAGCCCAAAACCAGAAGAACAAAAGTAATAAAAGTTAGAGCATAAACCAATGAAGTTTAAAATGAGAAATTAATAAAGAAAACCAGTAAAATCAAAAGATAGTTCTTGGAAATGAATAAAATAATCAATAAACCTTTAGCCACATTTAGAATAAAAAAAGGAAACTCAAGTTTTGTATATCAGAAATAAAAGTGGAATCATGACAAATGATCCCCTTGAATTCAAAAGGATACTAACAGAACGTTATCCACAACTTTATGATGAAATATATAGACATGTATCAGGACGTAATGTATCAAGTAATACACACATAATAGAGGCACACATAATAGAATTTGAAGAGTCTCACACTGAAGCAATAATTGACTCTCCAGAGTAGAAAGCACCATGCCTACATCTTTCTGTGGGTAAACTCTACCATACATTTGCATATTAAATCCCAGTTAATATTAAATCTAAATTTTCTTTAATTTCTTCAAAAAATAGAATGAGGAGTACTTCTTAACTCAATCAATGAGGCTAGCATTGCCCCAAAACCAAAATTAAAAAAAAAAACCACCTTATGAGAAAAGAAAACTATAGGCCAGTCTCTCAAATGTAAATATAAAAATCTTAAACAAAATTATGGCACATCAAATCCAATAGTGTATTTAAGGAATTGTATAACATGACCGAGGAAGTTCTATCCCAAGTATTCAATTCTGGATCAACATTCAAATATAAGTGTAATACATTATGCGTGAAGTCCAAAGAAGAAAAATTATATGTTTACATTAGTTCTCCCAAACAGGAACTTGAAAAAATACAAATCCATTCATCACAGAAACTATCTTCAAATTAACCATGGAGAGATATTTTCACAGCTCCATAAATAATATGTATAAATATAAAAACAGTTAACATCTAGTTAATGTTGAGAAAACAGATGTTTTCCAAGAATCAGACAAGAATGTTCCTTCTACTGCTCTTATTCAATATTTACTGAATGTTGTAGCTAGTGTGAAAAAGACAAGAAAATAAAATAAAGGGTTCACAGATGAGGAAGGAAGAAAGAGAAATCGTCTGTGTTCATAGATATGATTGTTTATGTAGACGATCTCAAATAATCGACAACTCCTAAAACTAAAAAAACTGTAGCACACCTGCAGGATATAAGATTAGAATAAAAAGTCAATTACAATGAACATTTGGAATTTGAAATTTAAAAATACAATACGATTTTCATGAGTTTCAACTAAAAAATGAATTATGCGCGAGTGAATATAATAAAACATCAGGATCTATACAAGAAAAACAGCAACTCTAATAAAAGAAAATTTTAAGTATGTAAATAAATGGAAAATTATCCTCTGTTCACAGTGGGAAAACTCAACACTGTCAAAATATCACTTTCTCTGAAGCTGATCTATAGAGTCAAGGCAATCTCAGTCAAAATCTTAGCTAGTTATTTTGTGGATATTTAAAAACATTTCCTAAATTTGATGTGGAAACGAAATGACCCAGAACAGATGGCACAATACTGACAAATAAACACCAGAGTGAATCCCACCTGATAGGATTCAGGAGCAAGACAAGAGTGTTCCATCTACTGCTTTATTCAAAAGCAGTTCCTTGCCTGGTTAGAATGGGGTCCAAACTAGAATAAGAAATATGCATGCTTGAATAATTATATCAAAATGAATTCTGTCATGTATAACTAAAAATGACCAATAAAAAATAGAAATTGGCACCACCCAACTTAAAGACAATATAAAGATACAAGAATCAAGACTCTGTGGTATGAGTAAAAATAAATGAAGAAATGAATAAACAGATGAATGAAACAGAATAAGTAGAAAGTGCCAAAAGAACTATACTTTCACATGCAAAGCGATTAATCTACATGGTGACTTTACAACTTTTACAAAATTTTACTCAAAGATGTTTATAGAACCAAATGAAAAACACAAAACTATAAATTATTGCTTATGAAAGATGACATATGAAAAAACAAACTGGTGGTGTGTCACGACTCATTGGGTACTGTATGAAATAATATGATCTATGAAAGAAAAGTTACACTAAGGATTTCACTAACAGTAAGAATTTCTGCTTGTGAAATCCACTAAGAGAATGAAAAGACAAATCATGGACTTAGGAAAAAATCTTTGCAAAATACGTATTTGATAATTTTATTCCATTACAGAAAAGTTCACAAAACTCAACAATAAGCAAAAACCCTCCGAATTTTAAAATGCAGAATTGCTGGGGATGTGACTCAGGGGTAGAATGCTTGCCTAAGCACGTGCAAAGCCCTAGGTTTAATCCCCACTACTGCAAAAAGAAGAAAAAAAAATTGGAAAAGGAAAAAAGAAATAAAAAGAAATAAAAAATAAAATATTTCCAAATAAAAAAATTGGAAATAAATAAAAGAAATAGAAGCAGAGAGGGCAGTAACTACAGGCAAAACCTCTGCCAAAGAAGACATACGTAAAGAGAATGACATACAAAAAATTTTAACTTCATATGCCACTAGTAAATTGCAAATTAAAACAACTTTGTGATACAGCTATAGACCTATCAGAATGGATAAAATCCCAAGAAATTGACATTACCAATGTTGGCAAAGACGTGAAAAAACTGTAACTCTATTTTTTGCTCCTGGCAATGCAGAATAGGGCAGGCACGGAACATTCTGATCTTCTCCTACAAAACTTCACATTGTTTCATGATAATATTCAGAAACTATACTCTTGAAAATCACACACGAGTTGTAAAAACACGTACTGACAAAAATGTGCTCACAGAATATTTATAGTTACCTTATTCTTAATTTCCACCAGGCGGAGGCAGGCAAAATTTTCTTCAGTATAAACATTTCAACAAATTGTGGTATATCCATGCAATTAAATATTATTTAGTGATAAAAGCAAATAAACACTCAAGCCATGAAAAGACATGGATGAAATGGAAAAGCATATTTCTGAGTCACAGAAGCCAAGGGCTAACTTATTGAATGGTGCAAACCATCCGTCTACCTGCAAATACCAAATTTTCATTTTTTTTAAGCCTGAGTAATAACACATTCAATTCATCTGCTGAAGGGCATCTAGGTTGGTTCCATTGTTCAGCTATTATGAATTGAGCTTCCATGTACATTGATGTGACTACAGCACAGCAGTATGCTCATTTTAAGTCCTTTGGGTATAAACTGAGGAGTGTTGTCTATAAGATTATCATTTGAATTGGCAGACTGAGAGAGCAGAGAGTCTTCAATAATGTGGTGGGCATCACTCAATCATGTGAAGATGTAAACAGAAGAAAAAAGAAATCCTGATCTTCTTTGTAGGAAGAAGAAACTCCCATGATAGGACTACCTGCAACACAGACATTATTATTTTTTTCCAGTTTTTGGATTAAACTAAAATGTCAGTTGTTCCAGAGCCTGCCATTCCTATGCTGGAACTGTACCATTTTATCTCCTGTTTCTCACGCTTTGCCACTTGAACCAGAAACATGCGATTGGCTCACCAGGTCTCTAGCCATGTTAATTACAGACTTAGAACTTCTCAACCTCCATAACTGTGTGAACCAATTCTGTAAAATAACCTCTATATGTGGGATTCCATCAAAACAACATATTCTGTGTTTTGAATGACAAAATCCAGGAAAGTACAACTTACCTAGTGGCAGACTTATTTCCACATCATAAGTATGAAAAGGAATTTGTGTGTGTAATATATTTAAAAACTCTTAAAATAAAACAAACATAGAAAATTAACCTGAATAAATTTGACCAAATGATGTGAACAAACAATTCTGCAAGGAAGATATAAAACTTGACCAATCAGTATCTGAAAAGATGTTTAATATCAACATGATAGCCCCCTCACCTCATCTATGGTTTTGCCTTCTGCAATTTCAATTTCCCATGACAAGTGGAAATCTGTAACTATTAAGTAAAGATTCCAGAACTAAACAATTCATAAGTTTTAAATAATTAATAAAATCATAGTAAAATTTCATAATTATTCCATTTCAGCATTAGCTATTATTAATCTGTTACTGTGCCTAATTCATAAATTAAGCCTTACTATAGCTATGTAGGTACAGTTAAAAACATAGTTTGTATAGATTTCAACAGTAGTCTTGATTTCAACATCCACTGGTGGTCATGGAACATATCCTCCAAGGGTAAGGGAGAAATTCTATAGTTTTTAGGGAAATGCAAATAAAAATAACAAGATCACTTCAACTGTATCAGGAGGGTTACAGTAAAAATGTTAGGAAATAATATGTTTAAGGGTATGGAAAAATAGAATCCTGATGTATTGATGATAAGAATGTAAATGGTGCAGAAATTATACAAAAAGTATTTGTCAGTCCCTTATCTGTTAAACATAGAGTTTCCATAGGCCCAAGTAAATTCTCTTCTATTTCCAGGGGAACTGGAAACACATGTCCATGTTTTACACAAATGTTATAGCTGCATTATTTATAAAGCAAAAAATAGAAGTAGTCCAATTGTCTAATAACAGTCCAAATGTCTGATATATAAATAAAGACAATGTGATTTATCCATACAATATAATATTATTCAGTAATAAAGGCAATAATAATCTCTAGTAGGCTGCAAATGATTGACTTTGAAAATAATATTCTCAGTGAAAGAAGTTGGACACAAAAACGTATGTTATATATATCTACTCACATACAATAACCAAGGTAGGCAAAGCCATTGATTGAAACAGAAAGCAGATTATTGGTTGACCAGGCCTTGAGAAGAGTGGTCTGGCAAGTACTAACTAATGGTATGAGTTTTCTTGGAAATTCTCTAATATTAGGTAATGGTAATCAATGCCTGATTGTTATATTTAACAAAATTCACTAATGTGTATGATTTTAAAGATGAATATCTTGGCATATAACATATAACTCAGTAAAACTGTAGGAGAAAGAAGAAATGATGCAGTCAATACAATTTTCAGCCTTTCATGGAAGTCCTGGTCTGTGTTTCTGTTATTGATGAGGTGTATTATTTCAGACATATTGCCTCATATTACATGTATCATTTCCCATGTCTGTACAACACAGTTATTGGCAGAATATACTGCAAAACAGTTTGGTTGTAAGAATTAACTACTGATTAGCCTCTTTCCTATACTTTGGAAGGAAATCAAGTACTAGTCCCAAGCTAGCAGGAGAAAATAGACTGTCATACGGCTCAGAAAACAGTGGTTCAGAAATACAAACTTTGGCCTGGAACAGAGTAGGTACTCAATAGGATGAGTTGGTGGGACAAGCACACTTCTGCTGGACCACAGAAGAACACTTCACTTTTTGTGGTAGTTTCATGATAAAAGTTCATGAAAGGAGTGACTTTAACCTAATGATGCATTGAATCTGTCCAAACCAGAAGGTGTGTGCCCCAAATTCCATAGTCAAACAGCCCAGCATCTCTCACATAACAGGAGGGAGGGTAGCGAGGCCAGCAGTCATGGCCTCTTCTGTCCTTCCTTCATGTTGCGCTTTGGTGCAGACTGAACACTTCATGGTTTTTGGAATGTTCTTGTTTAGAAAATTTGCTTTTGCCGATCTGTGAGAGAACTGTCATTCCATTGTGAAGCAGTGAGTTTTTCAGTGCTCCTTCTGAACATTTTATCCTTGTGCTACGTTGAAATGTATTTTAGTAATGACAGTCTCATATCCAGGTGTTCCATACAGACATGAGTGGGTATTGCTCACTGCCAGTTGCTGCTCTGATTCGTCATGTCTGTGTTTCATCAAATTACATATTTAAAAATCATCAACTAAACATGCCAATTTTCATGCAGAATTTTGGTTTACTATAAAATATAGTACCTATTTTATGACTTTTTGAAACTATTGATATTACTTTTATTAAAGTTTCTTCCCTTAATTGTGACTCATTATGTAAGGATTTAAAAATGATGACTCATAATGCAAGTATTTCAAAAATTTAGCTAATTTCACAAAGAATGCACACATCAACTTGATCCATAGTCATTTTGAGTTGTGTCTAAGACTTAAAAATTTGTTCTAATTAGTTATACATGACAGTAGAATACATTTTGACACATTGAACACTTTTCATTCCTCTGTACGTGGTGCAGAGTCACACTGGTAGTGTAATCATAAACATTTATAAGTAAATAATGTCTGTAACATTCCACCGTTCTTCCCTTCCCAACAGCCCCTCCCCTCCCCTCAGTCTCCTCTGCACAATCCAAATTCCTTCATTCTTTCCTACTCCCTACCCCAATCATAGATCAATATCCAGAAGAGAAAAACATTCAGCCTTTGGTTTTTGGGGTTTGGCTTATTTCACTTAGCATGATATTCTCCAACTCCATCCATTTACCTGCAGATGCCAAATTTTCATTCTTCCTTAAGGTTGAGTAATAGTCCATTCAATTCATCTGTTGAAGGGCATCTAGGTTGGTTCCATAGTTTAGTTATTATGAACTGATCTTCTTTAAACATTGATGTGGCTGCATCACTGGAGTATGCTCATTTTAAGTCCTTTAGGTATAAACTGAGAACTAGGGTAGTTGGATCAAATGGTAATTCCGTTCCAAGTTTTCTGAGGACTCTCCATACTGCTTTCTGTAGTGGTTGCACCAATCTGCAGTCACACCAGCAATGTATGAGGGTACCTTTCCCCCACATCTTCACCAACACTTACTATTTCTTGTATTCTTGATAATTGTCCCTCTGATTGAAGTAAGATGAAATCTTGGAGTAGTTTTGATTTGCATTTCTCTAATTGCAAGAGATGATGAACATTCTTTCATATGTTGGTTGGTTGATTGTATTTCTTCTGTGAAGTGTCTGTTTAGTTCCTTAGCCCATTTATCGATTGGGTTATTTGGTTTTTTGGTGTTAAGGTTTTTGTGTTCTTTATATATCCTGGAGATTAGTGCTATATCTGAGGTGCATGTGGTAAAGATATTTTCCCATTCTGGAGGCTCTCTCTTCACATTATTGATTGCTACCTTTGCTGAGAAGAAACTTTTTAATTTGAATCCATCCCATTTATTAATTCTAAACTTTACTTCTTGTGCTTTAGGAGTCTCGTTAAGGAAGTCAGGTTCTTCATCTTCATGATGAAGATTTGGGTCTACTTTTCCTTTGATTAGTTGCAGGGTTTCTGACGTCTTTCTGATGTTAGAGTTTCTTAAGTCTTTTATCCACTTTGAGTTGATTTTTGTACAGGGGGAGAGAGAGAGGTTTAATTTCATTTTGCTCCATAGTGTATTTCCAGTTTTCCCAGCACCGTTTGTTGAAGAGGCTATCTTTTCTCCAATATATGTTTTTGGCAACTTTGTCTAGTATGAGATAACTGTATTATGTGGGTTTGTCTCTGTGTCTTCTATTCTGTACCATTGGTCTATATGCTTATTTTGATGCCAATACCATGCTGTTTGTGTTACTATAGCCCTGTAGTATAGTTAAGTCTAATAGTGTGATGCTTCCTGCTTCACTCTTCTTACTAAGGATGGCTTTGTCTACTCTGGAGCTCTTATTTTTCCAAATGAATTTCGTGATTTTGTTTTCTATTTCTATGAAGAATGTCATTGGGATTTTAATAGAAACTGTATTAAATCTCTATGGTGCTTTTGGTAGTATGGCCATTTTGACAATATTGATTCTGCCTATCCAAAAGCATGGGTGTTCTTTCCATCTTCTAAGTTCTTCTTTAGTGTTCTGTAGTTTTCATTGTAGAGGGTCTTTCAGCTCTTTTAGTATTTTTTTTTTAGGTGATTGTGAATGGGGTAGTTTTCCTAATTTCTCTTTCAGTAGATTCATCACTGAAGTGTAGAAATGCATTTAACTTATGGGTATTGATTTTATATCCTGCTACTTTGCTGAATTCATTTAATAGATCTAGAAGTTTTCTGGTGGAATTTTTTGGATTTTCTAATAATAGATTTTTGTTACCCACAAATATTGATCATTTGAGTTCTTCTTTTCCTATTTGTATCCCTTTAATTTCTTCCATCTGTCTGATTGCTCTGACTAGAATTTCAAGGAAAATGCTGTATAGAAGTGGTGAAAGAGGGCATCCCTCTCTTATTCCAGTATTTAGAGGGAATGGTTTCAATTTTTATCCTTTTAGAATGATGCTGACCTTGGGCTTAGCATAGATAGCTTTTTTTTATTTTTATTTTTTATTTTTTTGTTTTTGGAACCAGGGATTGAACTCAGGGACACTCGGCCACTGAGCCACATCCCCAGCCCTATTGTATTTTATTTAGAGACAGGGTCTCACTGAGTTGCTTAGGGCCTCGCTAAGTTGCTGAGGTTGGCTTTGAACTCACGATCCTCCTGACTCAGCCTCCCAAGTCGCTTGGATTACAGGCGGACACCACCATGCCTGGCTATAGATAGCTTTTTAATTGTTGAGGTATGTTCCTACTATCCCTAGTTTTTCTAGTGCTTTGAACATGAAGGAGTGCTATATTTTGTCAAATGCTTTTTCTGCATCTATTGAGATGATTATGTGATTCTTAACTTTAAGTCTATTGATGCGATGAATACATTTACTGATTTCCAGATGTTGAACCAATCTTGCATCCTTGGGATGAACCCCACTTGATCATGGTGCACTATCTTTTTAATATGTTTTTGTATGTAATTTGCCAGAAGTTTATTGAGAATTTTTTTGTTTATGTTCATCAGGGATATTGGTTTGAAGTTTTCTTTCCTTGATGTGTCTTTATCTGGTTTTGGTATCAGAGTGATACTAGCTTATAGAATGAGTATGGAAAGTTTCCCTCCTTTTTTATATCATGGAATAATTTGAGGAGTATTGGAGTTAATTCTTCCTTGAAGATCTAGTAGAATTCAGTTGAGACTCTTTCTGGTTCAGGGTTTTTCTTAGTTGGTAGGCTTTTGATGACATCTTCTATTTCATTGCTTGAAATTGATCTGTTTAAATTATGTATGTCCTCCTGATTCAGTTTGGGAGGATCATATGTCTATAAAAATTTGTCAATGTCTTCAATATTTTCTATTTTATTGGAGTATAAATTTTCAAACTAGTTTCTCATTATCTTCTGTATTTCAGTTGTGTCTGTTGTGCTATTTCCTTTTTCATCACATATTTTAGTAATGTGGATTTTCTCCCTTTTTCTCTTTGTTAGTGTAGCTAGGGGTTTATCAATTTTATTGATTGTTTTCAAAGAGAACTTTTCATTTTGTCAATATTTTGAATTGTTTCTTTTGTTCCAATTTCATTGATTTCAACTCTGATTTTAATTATTTCCTGTTTTCTAATGCTTTTGGTTCATTTGTTCTTGTATTTTTAGGGCTTTGAAATGTAATATGAGGTTATTTATTTGTTGGCTTTTTATTCTCTTAATGAATGAGCTCTATGCAATGAAGTTTTCTCTTTGCACTGCCTTCATAGTGTCAGAGAGATTTTGATTTGTTGTACTGGTATTCTCATTTACCTCTAAGAATTGTTTTATTTCCTCCCTGATTTCTTTTTTTATCCATTCATCATTCAATGTCATGTTATTTAGTATCCAGGTGTTGGAATAGCTTCTATTTTTTTTAATTTTATCATTGATTTCTAGTTTCATTTGGTTAAGATCTGATAGAAGGCAGGGTAGCATTTCTATTTTTTTTAATATTTGCTAAGAGTTGCATTGTGGCTTAACATATGGTCTATTTTAGAGAAGAGTCCATGTGCTGCTGAGATGAAAGTGTATTCACTCAATGATGAATAAAATGCTCTATATATGTCCATTAAGTCTAAATTGTTGATTGTGTTATTTAGTTCTATAGTTTCTTTGTTTAGTTTTTGTTTGGAAGATCTATCTAGTGGTGATTGGATTGTGTTAAAGTCAACAAATACTATTGTTTTGCATTTTATTTGACTCTTGTAATTGAGAAAGGTTTGTTCAACATATGTAGATCTTCCATTATCTGGTGCATATATGTTTATGATTGTTATGACTTTATTTTTATTGGTTCTTTTGATTATACATGACAGTAGAACCCATTCTGATATAATTATACAGCTGAGAATATATCTTTTTTTTAAATGTAGATTCACAAGATTCATATCTTACATATACATAGGGTAATACTGTCTGTCTCAGTCTATTATCTTTCCTTCCCCCAACCCCTCCCATCCCATTTTCCTCTATACCATCCATACTTCCTCCATTCTTTTCTTTTCCCCCCCATAACTCCCAGCCCCCTTATGTATCAGCATCCACTGATTAAAGAAAACATTTGGCCTTTGGTTTTTTGGGCTTGGCGTATTTCACTTAGCATGACATTCTCCAACTCCACCCATTTACCAGCAAATGATTTATTCTTCTTTATGACTAATACTCCATTGTGTATATAAACCACAGTTTCTTATCCATTCTTCAGTTGAAGGGCATCTAGGTTGGTTCCACAATCTAGCTATTGTGAATTGAGCAGCTATGAACATAGATGTGGTTGTATCTCTATACTTTGCTGATTTTAAGACCTTTGGGTAGAAACCGAGGAGTGGGATAGCTGGGTCAAATGACTTGTTGATGTACAATTCCCTTAGGTAATATGAAATGTCTTTCTCCATCCCTTTAACTTTGTTTTGAAGTCTACTTTATGTGATATGAGGATGGAAACCTCAGCTTTTTTTATGCAGTTCTTGTGAATGATATGTGTTTTCTCCAACATTTCCCCTTCAGTCTGTGGATTTCCTTTCCTAGGAGGTGAATGTCTTGAAGACAGCACATTGTTGGTTTTTTTTAAAAAAAAAAAATCCAATCTGCCAGTCTATGTGTTTTGATTGATGAGTTTAGTCCATTAACAATCAGGATTATTATTGATATATGATTGGTTTATTTCTGTTTTTTCACTTAACTTAGTTTCTCTTTTGATTGACCTTTCCTTTAGTGTAGTTCCTCACTTTACTGATTTCCTCTTTTTTGTTTTTTCATTTCCTTCTCATGGAATATTTTGCTCAGAATGTTCAGTAAGGAAGGCTTTCTAGTTGTGAATTCTTTTAACTTCTAGTTAGCATGAAAGGTTTTTATTTCATCTTCAAATCTGAAGTTTCACTTTGCTGGCTATAAGATTCTCAGTTGGCATGCATTTTATTTTATAGCTTGATATATGTTATTCCAGTCCTTCTTTTCCTTGAGGGTCTGGGTTGAGAAATCAGCAAAAATCTGAATTGGTTTCCCCCATATGTAGTTTGATTTTTTTTTCTCTCATAGCCTTTAGTGTTCTATTCTTATTTTGTATGTTAGTCTTTCTCATTATAATGTGACTTAGTGTGGGTCTGCTGTAATTTTGTACATTGGTCCTGTAAACCTTTGTAGTTGATTTTCCATTTCATTCTTTAGATTTGGGAAATTTTCTGATATTAATTATGTCATTGAAAAGATTGTGCATTCTATTGGTTAGTATCTATACACCATCTATTCTGATAAATCTTAAATTTGGTCTTTTTATACTATCCCATATTTCTTGAAGTTCTTTTCATGGTTTCTTACCATCTTCTCTGTCCAATTGACTTTATTTTCTAGAGTATATATTTTGTCTTCAGTGCCTGAAGTTCTGTCTTCTAAGAGGTCTAATCTGTTGGTGATACTTTGCATTGAATTTTTAATTTGGTTTATTTTTTCCTTCATTTTGAGAATGATCACCTGATTCCTTTTCACAACTTCTGCACCTTTATTGAAATAACCTTTCACTTCCTGTATTTTCCCTCTGATACCATCCTTTATTTGGAAGACCAGTCTAACTCTGTACTTTCTAAACTCCTTCTCCTCCTTCTCTGGCATTTCTTCTACTGTGTTGTGTATGGATTCTATTGTTGGAATATCTTGGTTTGTTTCAGGCACTTTTCTCCCTTGTATTTTCATCTAGCAGTATGGATCTGAGGCAGTACAGTTTCTACCTTGTAGTCTTATAATGTCCCTGGAGGTTGCTAGTACCTCACTGGAGAGAGCTGTTTTGTCCATTCTCCAACTTGTGCTCTCCCTGAGGAAATGCCCCAGCCTCCTGCTTTTCACAGGTTCACCAGGCCCAGGCTGGCCCATGCAGACTCAGTTGCAATCTGAGGGATCTGAGCTTCAGATTTCTCAGGCTCTGCCTTCCTGCAGTCCCAAGATCTCAGTGCTAATTCAACAACTTGCAGAGAGAACACCAGGGATGAACTCACATAAAGAAACCCGGTAAAGAGACGGCCAGATGATGGCCACTAACACACTCAGCAGAAAGCACTCAGCTGCAACCAGACCTGCAGGTACCCTGACGATAATTCTCCTGACCCTGGTTGGTGTCCTCAGACTGAAGCAGCTGTGCCTGGAGATGGCAGCAGTGGTTTTGGAAAACTTACAGGTCATTTAGCTCTGAATTCCCAGAAACTGACTGGTTCCCTAGATGATGGAGATCACATGTAACCATACCTGCAGGAACTCTGACAGTGGACTTCCAGGCAGCAGAGGGCAGTGGGCAGCAGGCAATTCATGGGCAGTCTGTGGTGGTCTGTGGGCAAAAGGTAGGTGATCAGTAAGTGACATATGGCGGCAGGCAATGGGCTAGCAAAAGGTGGGTAAATGGGCAAATGGTAGATGATATGCTGGCAGACAGAGAGTGATTGGGGCAGATGAATGTGGGGCAAAAAGCAGGGGATTGGTGAGCAGAAATGGCTGCCTTGCTGAGAAACAGTATTTCTTCTGCCTGAATCCCAAGTTACAAGCAATGAAGCCTTCCTCTACCTTGCCATCTTCAATTCCCCTAAGATTTGTCCTTTGAACACGAAACTTCTGTCACTGAGTCATGCCAAATCAGTTGAGTTGCTTTTAATTTAATAGATGATTATTAGTAATTTTTCTTTTAGTTTTAAAACTCAAATAATTTTTGATTTGGGTGAAAGTTGTGATGATAATACAGAACATTTCCATAGACTTCATACCTGTGGCCACTACCATTAACATCAGATATTAGTAGTTTACAGTTAAAATACCTATACTGATGTGTGCAACCAATTATTAAGTAAAGCTCATACTCAATTCATAATTTATTTTTACCTAATTTCCTATTTTTTCTTTTCATTAGATCATTGAGGATATCATATTACCCTTAGTGTCTTGCCATCTTAACTTCCTCTAAATTGGACATATTCTCATAATTTTATTGATTTTGAAGGTGTTGACAGTTTTGAAACTGTTCAGATATTTTGTAAAATATTCATCTATTTAGAGTCATGTGATTTTGTTCCCATTATTGGACTGGGTTTACTGCTATTTGAAAGGAAGATCACAAAAATAAAGTGGCATTCACATTCTATCACATTGTAGATACATATTATCAGCACAACATTGGTAATATTGACCACTTTGCTGAGACAGTGCTTTTCAATTTTTCTGCTATAAGGTTTTTATTTATTAATCCCTACCTTTCCATAAGGTACTCATTGGAAAGAAATCCCCATGAACAACTCATGATTAAGGAATGGAAGTTATGCTTCTGCTCGTGAGAGTGAAATATCCATATAAGTCATTTTCAATTCTGTAATAACTTATTTTGTAAATGATATTTATAAATTATCACTGATATTTACTTTTTAATTTATGTTATAATCCAACATGATTTGATTCATTTTGATTCTGAAGTTGTTCTTTGACCAATGGAACTCTTTCAATTGGTTCCTCTGTCCCTTTTACATGCCCAAATCATTGTTTCTGTACTTGTATTTTGTTTTATTGTGTTTTGCTTTTTGTTTGCTTTCCCTTGCTTACTCTCTGGAACTACATGATGCTCTAGGTTCAGATGGTATATTTATTTCCCTGGTTGTAGAATCAGCCATTTTTCCAAGGAGTCCAGGTTCTTGATATGTCAAATTCTAATTTATGACAATGGTTAATCTATGTCTCTCCCACCTTATTAATCTGTAAACTGGCACTCCAATAGTGAGAAACATTTTACTATGATTTCACTTTTTAAAAGTATTGCATATGAAAATTAAGGAATACAAATGTATTACAAACTATAATTCCCTCGAATCTCTCTGCAAATATAAAACTAATCTCTGTAATTTATATCTGAAAGTACACAGCTACATTTAAATTTTCAGTTTTCTGGGCAGTACTATTATATTAATTATCTGTGGGGAATTTCCCATATGATTTGTCACAAATTCATTTTTTCTTTTCAATAATCCATGGTTTAAAAAGTTTAAAAAATGTTCTGAATAGAAAAAAAATGCATCTGTTTGCCCATTTAAAATATCTTTATTTTATTAATAATCATGACTGCAATGAATTCAATTGATCTACTATGTAAGGAATCATTATCAGCACAAAACATACATTACCTCTAATAATATTCAGAGTCATGCTTTCATATAATTGTTATTATTTGCTTCATTTTACACAAGAAACCGTAGAGCTTTGTGGAGGTGGTACTTTGTCTGCATCACAGTCAATAAGCTGCAGAAAACTGAGTCAAGCAGAACAAGAAGTTAGAATCTTAACCACTCCATTTACAGCCTTCCCATGTATTGGTTCACTGTTGACCACCAACAATTCTGAAAACCACAACTAAATTGTCTTTGTTGATTGTTAAAAGACACTTATATTAGGTGGGACAAGATTATGCCCTTGGAATACAGGACTTATAGGGGCAATTATATGTACTTTTGTAGTTCAGATTATAGATATATATGTATGCATTGTATTTTGATAAATTTCTCTTAAGGGTATTTCCTGTCTCGTAGGGAAGAAGAGAATTTTATTCATTTGTTTGTTTTATCCAGCACTCTATTCCCAAATCCTAGAAAAGTGCCTGGCATGGAGACAGAAGGTGGAAAATTGCTGAACATTGCCAGAGTTGAGTAATTTTAAAATATCATGCTTCCAGGTTTGTTGCTATTTGTGTAAATGACCAAAAATCATGATAACAAAATAGTGCCTTCAGTAACTCATAATCATTCCTACTCATTTTCCCAAGGATTCTTTAAATTTATTCTTTGTAGTAGTATTTTGATAAAATTGGTTGATCTTGATAAAGTTTAGTCTTAATCATTTTGTAGAGTTCTCTTAATTCAACGGCTACTTCATTTGGTGAACATCTTCATAGGAATGAGTATTTAAGATAATTTAATGTTTGTAATTATAAACTAAATAAAATATAAGATACAAAATCATTTGCGAAGCTCTTTAAAAAAACAATAAAATTTGCCTCCCATTTGGTTTTACTAAGCTAGAAAAATTAATTTTCAGATCTTACTAAAAGCTGTACGAAAATGTCAATGAGCAAATTTCACAAGATAAATGAGTATGCTATTCTTGTACAAGATAAGTAGATATGAGGGAAACAAAACACACACACAATTAAAATTGTGAAATAATGCATTAAATAGATTATAGGTTTTTTTTTTAAGTGGGAAAGCTGCAAATATAATGGCACTTCCTAGATAAACTCTCCCTGCTGTCTGAATTGCACCCTCCCAAAATCTATGTTTTGAAGCTCTAACCCCAAAAGTGATGGTTTGGAAATAGACCTTTAAAGACATAAGTAAGAGTACATGAGGTCATAAAAGCGTGGCCCTCATCCAACAGGAATGGTGTACTTATGAAAAGAGGAAGAGACCAAAGGAGCATGTGCACATAGCAGAAAGGTCACATAAGGACACAGAAAAAGAGAGGCCATCTGAATATGGACAAGACAGGTCTCAGAAGAATACCAGCCTCCTGACAGTTTAGGGACTTCCTGGCTCTTAAGCCACCCTGTGTGGGGCAGCCCTCACTGACTGATCCAAGGGCCTAAAACCAAAAAGCATAAGAAATTTTTTAAACAAAGCTAATTGGATGCAAGAATATGTATAATTCCTTCAGATATGTAATAGTGTTTGTAGCTTCAGGATTTTTGCATGTGTGCTTCAAAGTGCAGGTCAGGAACTGGGATAGATATGTCTACCTATCCATTTTAATATCTACCTACCTATGCCTCTCTATGTACCTATCTACATATCTTTCTACTATTCCCAATAACTTGAAACAAATAATGTTTCCCTTTGCATTTTATACAGCTAAGAAATAATATATAATACTTTATAGGCATTATGTAAGTGAGCTAAGAATGGTCCCTGTTTATTGAGCTCTATAGCATTTTCTCTCTTCACAGCAGACCAGGACTGTCAACTCGAAACTCTGCTGGTACAAAATTCAAATTCTTACATATTCAGGTGCTTCAAACATATCCCAAACAGCTTTTTTTATCCACATAGAGCCTCCCTGCTTTGCATGCTCTATACAACTGCCTTGAACATCTGCTATCCTTAAATAAGATAAACTCCAAAGCCATTCAAAATCTCAAGATCTGCCCTTCAGAGTTTTCTGTCCTAGAAACTCCCCATCTGGCTATTGAATGACAGCACTTAGAAGATAGGTCTCCTCTGCAGTCCCCCACCCTTACCTGGTAGATCCATACCTTTCTTCTCCCTCTGGGATGGTGGCCTTCTGCTACTGTCTCTGGTAGGGCTCCTGCTGTGAAGGATTTTCTCCCTCACCTGCAAACTGTTCATGTACCTCACAAATAAAGCTCACTGTTTGCTACTTCACCTTGTGGTTGTGTATTTTTCTTAATAAACCCACAAATCCTCAGACTCACTATACTGGCTCTGAATACCTGAACATAGACTTAATCAAATCAAACATGGAAATACATACCAATTTTATTGGAAACAAATATTAATTAGAAGTAGACAATTTGGTTAAATAATTACCAAATACTAGATTGATTAGGAGCATACCCTGTCAGGAGTAGTAAATAAGATAATGTATGTAAAATACATAAAATTATGGATCATAGCAAATTTTAAATGTTTAACAAATATTACTCTTAAGGATACAGTCTAAAAAAATGGATCAAATTTATTCATCTTTCTTTGTTCCCCTAACTTTTGATAATCATTTTATAATTTATTTAACAAACATTTTCAACATCTTTTTTGTGCCAGTTTAGTACATGGGAGGACCCTTCCATAGTCAGTCTTTCTAATTTAAATAGAATGTTTCACATGGAACTTCCCTAGATAGAATTCCTGTCCAAATGAGTAAATTCCTAACATAATAAATAAATTGTTTATTTTTATTTTTCAAATTTTCTAATTCAACTTGTTCAATTTTTTTAACGTATTGAAAATATCAAAACCTAGATGTATCCTAGATAACTTTGGAAATGGAAGGAATTACCAAAAGACATCAAGATTCCAAGAGGTATTATCACTGTGTGTCCAGGAATTTGTTAAATTTTATCTTAAATGATGGAAATGCATTATAAAAATTAATAAAGCTAGTAATGCCAAGAAAAAGAGAACTCAAGTCATCCATTTATTTGAGGCATCATGTCAGTGATATTCCCTGACTCTAACTAAGCTGATATTCAATGACTCACCATGGATTGTCACATCTGCTGTGTTTGAATTCTGTGAAACATCAGTACCTCAAGCAGATGTTCAACTTTTTTTTAAAAAGACTTTACATATACTGATGGCAGGGACAGATTTGCCTAAAATGGGATTTGAAACATATATAAAAACTGCAGGACCTTTACTTTGGTGTTGAGTGTCCTCGAGTTGCAGATCCTCTGAAGACTCAAATTGTACACTTATCGTCGCTGACAGTTTCAAGCAGATGTGCTAGTCACAGCAGTGCAGAGCAAAGAAAAGTTGAAGAACCCTGCAGAGACTTGTTGGAACCCAGCTCCTATTCATTAAAACCAATTGCAAAATGTAAAGCAAATAGAAGGTGACCAGGGTTACAAAGATATTTATTCTGAATGTTTTCCCTGGGGTGTGCTGATTGTCAGGAGTTGGTTTCCTCTGTCATCCATTCTCCAACACAGCATGAGTTTGAAATTTTATCAATAAATGTTTTCACTCTCAATGTTCAACCTGTTCTAATAGACCATTAAATACAGTTTTTGGGTTCACAGCTTGTCATCATCATTTGTCTATACCTGTGGCAAGGAATGGGTAATCAGATCCTCTCAGCACTTTGCACACATAAACTAAGATGATGGATGCTTTGTTTTACAGAATGCTTGGGTACATTAAATTTAGAGACCCAGCTGGCATGCTGTAGATATTTACTACCACTAGGTTTGAATTTTATAAAGAATTTTTAATGATGGAGGGTTATAGGTTAAATACTATGAAATTATGTATTATAATTAAATTATCAAGAAAGGATACTATGAAATTTATTTTCGACCCTGTATTTATTTATTCCATTTATTGATAAAAATCTGTCTATGTTTAAAGGTTTTCTAAACTGGTTTGGAGTTTGCTATTAAAGTTCAACAAAATAAAAGTATAATAAAATATATAATGTTTTATAAGTAGAATGAGTTTTCTACAGGAAGAAGTGAAGTGACTTTTACTCATTTTATTTTCTCATATGCACAAAATTATTTTGACATGCCTTGATATTGAAACTAACATTACAAAAACGTGGATTGTACAATAAGTCATTCATGAGATGAGTAACATCAGCAAGACTGGACTAGCTCAGCTGAGCTGCCACCACGCCAGTGTCAGAACTGCTACCAGTCAGATTCCCATGGTCCTGGAGTTACCAGACATAAAAAGGTATTCAACATTACTAGACACCAGGGAAATGCAAATCAAAACTAAAGCAAGGTATTGCTTCATATCTGTCAGCATGGCTGTTATTTATCAAAAAAACCAAGAAGGCAACAGTGCCAACAAGTACACGAGGCAAAAGAAAGCCTTATGCTGTCAGTGGGAATGTGAATTGGAAAAACTCTAAATAGGTCTAGTAACACGATCAAGCTGTTCACTTCTGGTTATCTATCTAAGTGAAGTCAGCACATTGAAGATTTATCTGCATTCCCATGTTAATTGCAGTAGTATTCACAATAGCCAAGATACAGAAGCTAACCTAATATCTGTCAGTTGATAAAAGTGATTCTACACCCAGACACGCAAACACATAGGGATATTCAGCCTTAAAGAAGACTGAAATCCTGTCGTTTGCAATAACAGCAGTGAAGCTAGAGGGCATTATGGGAAGGGAAATAGACCAGGCACAGAAGGATAAATACTGTATGATGTCATTTATACTGGAATCTAAAATAGTCAAATTCACAGAATCAGAGAGTTGAATGGTGGTTTCAAAGGGCTGAAGGGAGGAGGGAATGGTTTGATATCATTCAGAAGATTCAAAATTTCAGTTGTACAAGATAGAAATCTAAGGTACAGCATGGTGACTCTAGTTGACAATATTGCATCGTACTCATGAATGTTGCTGATAGGATAGAGCACAAGTGTAATCACACAAGTGTAATCATTTTTTCTTTTTGTAAAGAAACAATGAGAGAAAGAGGAGAGGGAAAAATAAAAAGAAAATGGTAACTCTTTGAAATAGTGGCTATATTAATTAGTTGGACTGACACAATTTCAAAGACATTGTGAAATTGTGGACATATATCACAATACATCATGACAACTTCTTGTATCTCTCTCTCTCTCTCTCTCTCTCTCTCTCTCTCTCTCTCTCTCTCTTTTATCTGTGGTTAAAGAAATTGACCCAAGGGGACTTACCCACTAAGCCACATCCCTTTCCATTTTTATTTATTTATTTATTTTTGTTTAGAGACAGGGTCTCACTAACTTGCTTAGGGCCTTGCAATATTGCTGAGGCTGGATTTGAATTCCTGATCCTCTGCCTTGATCTGCAGAGCTGCAGAATTAAGGGGTGTGCACCATCATATCTGGTTGGACTTTTCATGTATACATGTTTGGTTGGCCAGGAATTTCTCAATAAAGACAAAAGTAGAAAAGATTAAAAGTGATGTCATGAGCATTGTTTTCTATGAGATTTTAAAGTTATAGAGCAAGTAGCCATAATATATGAGCATCAGAAAGTTTAAAAGTCTAGTAGTATCAAACTGGTCTAATGAGAAAAGCATGTATTAGAATTCACAATATTTTATACTGAATGGTCAAGGTATAAACAAAAGATAAAGAAATTAATCAATATACATATTCTGATGAACATAAGCATTAAGTTGAAGTTGTATGTGTTGGTAGACTCTCTGTGGTACTTTTTTTTAAGTTTCAAATTTCTTATTTTATTTCAATGACCTTATTTGTAATATCCCTTCAACATACTATATGCAGCCATGTTTCACTGCATGATGGAGATATGATCTGAGGAATATGCTGTTGGTAATTTCACCAGCATAAAATCACAACAATTGTATATTTAAACAAGCTTCAGAGATCTCCCACAATAGCAAACAATATAAACTTACAGTATCTCCATTGTATATACAGTGCATTTTCTCCCATAGCACTGGAATGTGAGTGTGAGATTATAATTTAGGTTTAAAACAAAATGTTATCTCACACAATAATTAAGTGATGACATTTGTGGAAAAATTAATTATTGCAAATTTTGGCATCTGGTAGATGTTCAGCATTTGTTTCCTGAATAAAAGAATTAGGTTTAATCACTGAATTTGAGGCTTTTTATGTTGCTACAGAGTAAATAGATTTGAAACTAGTTAAATATTTAATTTTTTTGTCTGTTTTAATTTATTTATTTTGATTCATTGGACACAAATGGAGTACAGCTATTGTTTCTCTGGTTGTACACAAAGTAGAGTCACACCATCTGTGCATTCATACATGTACACAGGGGATTGATGTCTGTCACACATTCTGTTATTATTACCCCCCACCCTAACTTCACCCCTCCCTTCCCTCTATGCAATCTATCCTTCCTCCATTCTTGCCTCCCTTCCACCCCACATTATGCATCATCATCCACTTATCAGAGAGATCATTCAGCCTTTCTATTTTTGGGATTGGCTAATCTCACTTAGCATAACAGTCTCCAACATCATCTATTTACTGCAAATGACATAACTTTATTCTTCTTTATGGCTGAGTAATATTCCATTGTGTATATATACCACATTTCTTTACCCATTCCTCTATTGAAGGGCATCTAGGTTGGTTCCACAATCTAGCTATTGTGAATTGAGCAGCTATGAACATTGATGTCATTGCATCACTGTAGTGATCTGAGTTTAACTCCTTTGGATACAGGCCAAGGAGTGGGATAGTTGGGTCAAATGGTGGATCCATTTCAAGTTTTCTAAGGAATCTCCACACAGCTTTCCAGAGTGGCTGGAAATTTGCAATCCCACCAACAATGTATGAGTGTACCCTTTTCCCCACATCCTGGCCAACGCCTGTTGTTGCCTGTACTCTTAATAAAAGACATTCTAATTGGGGTGAGATGAAATCTTAAGGTGGATTTGATTTGCATTTCTCTTATAACTAGGGCTGTTGAACATTTTTCATTTATCTGTTGATTGTTTGTAGATCCTCTTCTGAGAAGTGTCTGTTCGTTTCCTTAACCCATTTATTGATTGGGTTATTAGTGTTCTTGACAAAAAGATTTTTGAGCACTTAGTAGATTCTGGAGATTAGTGCTCTATCTGAAGTGTGTGTGGCAAAGATTTTCTCCCACTCTGAAGGCTCTCTCTTCACATTGCTGATTGTTTCCTTTGCTGAGAAAAAGCTTTTTAGTTTGACTCTATCCCAATCATTGATTCCTGCTTTTATTTCTTGCGCTTTGGGAGTCATGTTAAGGAAATCTGGTCCTAGGCCAACATGATGGAGATTTGGACCCATTTTCTCTTCTATTAGGTGCAGGGTCTCTGGTCTAATTCCTAGGTCCTTGATTCATTTTGAGTTGAGTTTTGTACAGGGTGAGAGATATGGGTTTAGTTTCATTTGCTGCATATGGATTTCCAGTTTTCCCAGCACCATTTGTTGAAGAGGCTATCTTTTCTCCATTGTATGTTTTTGGCTCCTTTGTCAAGTATGAGATACCTGTACTTATGTGGGTTTGTCCCTGAGTCCTCCATTCTGTACCATTGATCTACCTGTCTATTTTGGTGCCAATACCATGCTGTTTTTGTTACTATTGCTCTGTAATATAGTTGAAGGTCTGGTATTGTGATACCCCCTGCTTTGCTCCTCTTGCTAAGAATTGCTTTAGCTATTCTGGTCCCTTATTCCTCCAAATGAATTTCATGATTGCTTGCTCTATTTCTATGAGGTCTATCATTGGGATTTTAATTGGAATTGCATTGAAGTTGTATAGCGGTTTTGGTAATATTGGCCATTTTGACAATATTAATTCTGCCTATCAGAGAACATGGGAGATCTTTCCATATTCTCAGAATTTTATTAATTTATTTCTTTCGTGTTCTGTAGTTCTCATTGTAGAGGTCTTTCACTTCTTTTGTTAGATTGGCTCCCAAGTATTTTTTTTTTTGAGGCTACTGTAAATGGGGTAGTTTTCCTAATTTCTCTCTCAGAGGATGCATCACTTATGAATAAAAATGCATTAGATTTATGAGCATTAATTTTATATCCTGTTACTTTACTGAATTCATTTATGAGTTCCAGAAGTTTTCTGGTGGAATTTTTAGGGTCTTCTAAATAGAGAATCATGTCATCAGCAAATAGGGATAGTTTGAGCTCTCTTTTCCTATTCGTATCCCTCTAACAAAAAATTGACAAAACAAAAAGTTGGTTCTATGAAAAAAATAAACAAAATTGGTAAACCCTTAGCCACACTAATGAAGAGAAGGAGAGAGAAAACTCAAATTACTAAAATTCATGATGAAAAAGGAAACATCACTATAGACACTAATGAAATACAAAACATAATTAGCAGCTATTTTGAAAACTTATACTCCAACAAAATAGAAAACCTGGAAGACATCAACAGGTTCCTAGAGGCATATGTGCCACCCAAACTGAATCTGGAGGACATACACAACTTAAATAGATCAACTTCAACCAATGAAATAGAAGAAGTCATCAAAAGCCTACCAACAAAGAAAAGTTCAGGACCAGATGGATTCACAGCCGAGTTCTATAAGACCTTCAAAGAAGAGCTCATTCCAATACTCCTTAAAGTATTCCACGAAATAGAGGAGGAGGGAACCCTTCCAAACTCATTCTATGAAGCTAATATCCCCCTGATACCAAAACCAGAGAAGGACACATCAAGGAAAGAAAATTTCAGACCAATATTCCTAATGAACATAGATGCAAAAATTCTTAACAAAATTTTAGCAAATTGTATACAAAAGTGCACCATGATCAAGTGGGTTTCATCCCAGGGATGCAAGGTTGGTTCAACATCCAGAAATCAATAAATGTAATTCACCACATCAACAGACTTAAAGTAAAAAACCACGTGATTATTTCAGTAGATGCAGAAAAAGCTTTTGATAAAATACAGCACCCCTCCATGCTCAAAACACTAGAAAAAATAGGGATAGTAGGAATGTTCCTTAACATTGTAAAGGCTATCTATGCTAAGCCCACAGCTAACATCATTCAAATGGAGAAAAATTGAAAGCATTCCCCCTGCAAACTGGAACAAGGCAGGGATGCTCTCTTTCTCCACTTCTATTCAACATCATCCTTGAAACTCTGTGGTACTCTTAAGTTTGTTTTATAAAAACTTGATAGATTTCTAAAATGCATCTATGTAGATGAAAGTGCATTGGAGCCCTTTAGGGGATACATGCTTTTAAACATTGGTTGAAATGGAAAATCATGTCTGCATTTTAAAAAGGCTGGGATCACATTATCCCCTTGAAGGAAATGTCCCCAATGATCCAAAGATCTTCCCAATAGTACCATGCTGGGGACCTAACCTTTACTGCTTGGATCAGGGGGATATGAAAGATCCAAACTCTAGCAGAAACTGATCACTCTAGTTCACTAGGATTTCATCAATGTTTACCCACAGTCAAACAAACATATGCTGAGACTTTCCATTCCAAATTGGGTATTCTGCTGTGCGAGTGCACGTGTATGTGTGCATGCACAGATACATACACATGTACATACATGCTTACTCCATTCTGATTGTCCTTTCATTCCGTGGAAAATGCCCACTTAAGTTCCTTATACTATAATCTGGTTGCCAGTGTTTTGAGTTGGAAAAGATCCTGTAGATTCAGGGTATCAACCCTTTATCAGTTCCATAGGAAAGTAAGAGAATTTAGGGCTGAACCTTAATGATCTTCATAATAACCTGTTTAAATTAATCATTATAATGATTCCCATTAATATTCCACCTTAAGACTGGTACCAGCTATTGCAATCTTTGTCTCAACTGCTTCAATACAAACTCAAAATGATTAATAAATATATTTCTCCTTCAGTTACACAAAATAATTTTCTTCTAAGAACACATAATCCTTAAAGCTATTTGATTCTCCTGAAAATTAAATTCCTACCAGAAAGAAAGTAAAATGGTTATTTACATTAACTTATTTTTAGAGTAATAACACACATGGTTTAGTTAACACACGATTTTAACATTTTGATTCGATATTCTTTGATTCTTTCCTTCTTTTTATGAATATCTTTATGAATTCATTTAAAGAGTATGTGTTTAAATAATTTTAATCAACTGTAGTTGTTTATTAAAAAAAATCAAACTGTCTTATAATTGAGCTATAGAATTATATTAAGGTTGACACTTGACATTGCCCTGTTATTTTTGGTAGCTTATTTTCTTAGTATGCATCAAATTTGTATTGTGTATTTTCTAACTCAAACAGAAAACCTGCCATTTCCTCAGGCCAAATCTCAGGCCTTTTTAATTAGCTGGGTTGTATTAGAAAAACAACTTTTGCATTAGGAGGGCTATTATGCTATGATGAAAAGTGTCATCCCCTACTTTCTAATAAAAAGTAGTATTTCAACATCTGTCACACTGGGGAAGGTAAAATAACTTATTAGAATCTACTCAGATATCATTATAGTATCATATGCAGTTTGGATTTAATTTATTTTGAATTTTGTAAAACCTATTTTTAACCAGATAATGGACTTAATGTTTTCATTTTAAAGAGTCATGGATAGAGATATTGATTTTAAAATCTAACACACCTTCCTGAATGGGGTTACAAACAAAACCTTCTGAAGTTTGCTAATTGTGTATAAGATGTAGTGAGATGTGTAAATTATGTGTGTGTGTCTAATATTTTATGCACAATTCACTCTGCGTTCATAGCTAAATAAACAGATATCATTATCACAGTTAGACCAAAAGTCACCGCTACATGACAAGTTACATAACAAGAGAAAATCAGGATATTTCTGCCTATATAGCCTGTAGCATTTTTCCAAAAATCTTCCCCTCTAGGGTTACAGTGTTCATCTATACACATTATCCAGTATTAAGTGATCTTCTCAATTATAAATTTATAGAAAGATAAAATTTATTCTTAGTTCATGAAAATAAAAAAAAAGATTATCTTAGATATACATCTCTGGAGTTACATTGGGGATTCTGCACCCTTCACTTTATCCCCATGTCTACTACTCCAGCCAACAGGCTGACTGACATGGGGACCTGGGTGGCAGCCCTGGTGGACTGCTTCAGTTTCTTGCACAGTAATTATTTCTACTTAGAGTCTATGGCAATGGACAGTGAGTGCCTGTCATGTCTGTCATCTTGCTTGCCCTTAATTGGAAAAAATGATGGATCGATGGAAAGACAGGAGGCAGGGAGATGGACAGAAAGATGGAAGGAACTAAATAAAAACAACTGCACAGATTAAAATATACGTTAAGCTTTGCAAACACTGCAAGCAGCCAGACAGCTTGAAAGATGCTTCTGTTCAGTTTACAGATTTATGACTTGCTTTTTCCAATATTCATGAACACGGAGAGTATTTGCCTAAGGCGTGATACAGTGGCAAAGCATTAAAACTGACAATAATTGCCTAACACAATGAACAACATAATTATGAACTTTTGGCCATTTTATCCATTGAATTCAAGATACATCTACTACTCTTCAATGTGTCTCTATGTACATAAATGCAATCATTTGGAAAGAAGGTCAGTTACCTACAATATTTTAAAATCTTTTTATCTCCTAACTAGGGTTGTTTTTTTTTTCTTTTCATTTTGTTTACAGCATGTAAATTGTAGTTTTACTTAATTCAACAGATTCATGACTAATTGGCTGTCACTTCCATTGGGAATGCTATTTTCAATAAGCTACAATTATAAATCTTTCAGCGTTCTCTATTGAAAGGAAACTGAACACAAACAAACAAAATCCCACTATGTTTATACTTAACTATGACTGTGGTCCTTGACAGCAATGTTTCCTGATAATAAAAGCATCTGATGTCATTTTGTGTATGTACTGCTTCCAGAGCAGAAGAAATGGTATTCTATTTTTCTGTTGGCCAATTTCCTTGCAGATTTGTACCTTAAAATAAGACAATAAAATAGTTAACTATTCTTGTTGACCACATCCACTTTCCAAGTAGATCACAGTATTCTTTTCCATTCCACAGTCAAACTTCCTGAATGAAATATCTACATATAGTTTTTTTCAAACCATCACCTAAACAGTAATCAAATACAGGTTGACATCTATCCTCTTGTGCCACTCAAACCGTTCTCCAGAGGATTCTAACAAGCCCTATGTTGCCAACCTAAGGATCATTTTTTATTCTTTTGTTGTCAGTGGATTTTTTATTTCATTTATTTATATGTGGTGCTGAGTATGGAACCCAGGGCCTCACAGATGCCAGGCAAGTGCTCTGTCATTGAGCCACAACTCCAGACCCTGTGCAAATATCTTATTGGAAATAATCTCAGTATTTAATCTTCCTCAAACCAAACTTTCCCATTGGTTTCTGGTTCATGACAGTCACCAACATGTAGAATCATGGTATAACTCCTATATATCCTGATTGACAGTCTCTCTCTCTCTCTCTTTCCCTCTTTCTTTTTCTCTCCCATTTTTTAATCATTAATGTTAGGAGTCTATGAACTTTATATTTTTTCACAAATAATAATTTTTGCCAATTTACTTTGAGTACTTACTATCTCATTGATTAATTTTAACTTGTCTCAGAACAGTTACACCAGGTACTGTCATTATTTAGGCTTAGTAGAGACAGTTCAGTCAATTAGTAGCAGGAAAAATGTTGTTTGGCTTCTTTTTTCTTAATAATTACAATTTTTGATTTCTTTTTCATTCCTTCCTACACAAATGCATTCTAATGAGTGGCAATTCCCTTTGGCTTTAAGAACACCCTTTAATATTTCATTTTAATATTGTTCTGACAATTTTTCTCAGCCCCTGTTTTTCTGAACGTGTCTTTATCTTCATTGTTGAATACTACCTGTGGTTATTTTCTCTGATGTTCTGTGTTGTTAATTGATTTCTGCTGTATTACATATTAAAATCTAGGTGATTCTCACTAATCATTTATTTTTAATAAATTTATCTGCCAGTTTAGACAACACGTCATGAACTTCCAGATCTCAGACTCAGAAGGAGCAATGTTTGGATGCAGATCAGGGAGGGAGTTATGTCCCAACCTAATCCAGAGAAGACCCTACTGAGAATACCAAGGACAGGAAGCCTAAAGGTAAATCCCTGGTCCTGTAGATCCACCCTCCTCTGCCCGCTTCCTGGTAGGCCTGGTCTCTGACTGCCATGAGGCAGAGGCAGGAGACCAGTAGGTTCTCCTGGCTGTGCGCTGACTCCTGGTCTGTCATCAGGCCTACCACCTTTTCTAGAACAGCGATAGTTGCCTCCTCCTCCTGATACCTTGCAATATATAAGCTTCTTATTGCAACCAATAAGCAGTTCCTGGTTTGTAGAAAAATGAGCAGCAAAAAGAAGTAAAGAGAAACTTTCATAATGGCAGTAAGTTCACTCTAAAAATTGATTTCACATTGAAATCACAGTGAATTTTTAATTTGTAAGAATTGACATTTTTATGAACATATATAATCCCACCAAATAATGTGGCATATTCCTTCCTTTTATGATAGTCTTGTATTATAACCTTTAATAAAATTATACATATTATACACATGTGTAATATAACTTATTCTAATGAGGATCCTATTCTTGTGCTTGTACATAATGTTGAGTTACCCTGATGGTGTATTCACATGCAAGGACAAGATTAATTCCACTGTCTTTCCTCTTCCCCTTCTCCCTTCCAACCCTTCATTCCCCTTTGCCTAATCCAAAGGACTTCTATTCTTTCACTCCCCACCCTCTCTTGTGGGTTAGCATCCACATATCAGAGAGAACATTCAGTCTTTGGTGTTTTGGCACTGGCTTATTTCACTTAGCATCATAGTCTCCAGTTCCATCCATTTACTGGCAAATGCCATAATTTCTTTCTTCTTTATGGTTGAATAATATTCCTTTGTGTATATGTACCACATTTTCTTTAGTCATTCATCTGTCGAAGGGCATCTAGTGTGGTTCCATAGCTTGGCTATTGTGAATTGAACTGCTATAAACATTGGTGTGGCTGTGTCACTGTAATATGCTGATTTTAAGTCCTTTCAGTATAAACTGAGGAATAGGATAAGTGGTTCAAATGGGGAATCCATTCCAAGTTTTCTGAGGAATCTTCATACTCCTTTCCAGAGTGATTGTACCAATTTGCATTCCCACCAACTATGTATGAGTGAACATTTTTTCCCCATATCCTCACCAACATTTAGTGTTACTTGTGTTCTTGATAATTGCAATTTTGACTGGAGTGAGATGAAATCTCAGTGTTATTTTAATTGGCATTTCTCTGATTCCTTTTGCATATCTTTTTTGACCATTTATATTTCTTCTTGTTCAGTTCCTTTGCCCATTTACTGATTAGGTTATTAGATTTGTTAGTGTTAAGTTTTACGAGTTCTTTTTATATACTGGAGATTAATGCTCTGTCTGAGGAGCAGGTGGCAAAGATTTTCTTCCATTCTGTAGGCTCTCTCTTCATGTTTTTGTTTGATTCCTTTGCTGTGAAGAGCTTTTTAGTTTGATACCACTTATTGATCCCACTTATTGATTCTTGGTTTACTTCTTGCTCATTAGGGGGCTTATTGAGGAAGTTGGTTCCTAAGCCAACATGGTAGAAAGCAGGGCCTACTTTTTCTTCTAATATGCGCCAGGTCTCTGGTCTAATGCCTACATCCTTGATCCACTTTCATTTGAGTTTTGTGCTAGATGACAGATAGCGGTTCAATTTCATTATGTTACATATGGAAAGTTCTAGCACTTCTTCCAGGACCAGTGCACATTCGCTCTGTGCCTTTGTCTCTTCCTCAGGAGGAATACCGACCTATCCTAAACATTCAAGTACATCTGTGCATTAAATCCCTGTGCATTCTGCCTAAAGTACAAAAAAAATCAAACATGTTCTAGTGCTCGATGTAAACATTTTAACTAGTATTTATTAATTTTCCTTAAAGGTACTTAGGAGTATGTGGGCAATGTATTTAAAGTTAACCTTAGGAGTAGCACCATAACCAAAAACCCCATAAGAACGCCTTTCTCCATAAGCCCTTGGACTTGCTTCAAAAGTTGAAAAGCCAACACTGTCAACCTCCCTTTTAAAGTCACCACATTCATTCTTGCCTTTTCTGATAAAAACAATATATTATTAAACCAAAACATTAAATCTATACATATGGGCCTAATCATTTTGGACAAAAAGGAAAATTACATTAGTTATCCAACCACTCACTCAATGACCTATTAATTCCAGAACAAAAACAGTTCTATTAATGAAGCTGAAACTGTCAATGTGTTGTTTTGCCAAAAGAATCTCTGTGTTTATGAATATTTCATATTTATTTGTAGTTCTTTTGGTATCTTTTTGCAGATGATGGTAAACATGGAGTTATAACCCTGAGAACAGATATAAAACAGAGGCTTTGGAGGAGTTTACATAAATAAATGGATCTAATGACTATCCTAGTTCTTAAAGTTAGGGATATAAAAGGCATCCCAATAATTTTTTCTTGTCAACAAAGACACTGTCCTGACTCCGTGTCTTCTGTACAATTAACAGATGCTCTGAGAAGAAAAGCATTATCCTTTGTGGTAATTGAGTTCTCTAAACCAAATGAGAGGCAGGTATGCATCTGTCTCAGTTGTAATGTCCAAAATTGTCCTTCCCCGGCATCAGAGCATAATGAAAAAAGTACCTCCCAACATGTGTTTTTAAAAATCCTGTTACTACTTCTAACTGGGATGACCTAATTTTATTTACACAATTTCTTTTTAGCACCCATTCATTTTTTCTTGATCTCTAAATTTTTTGAGAATTAGCTTGACTTTCTTGATTTTTGTAGTTTTTAATTCACATTATCAAAAGGATATGTCTTATCTTTTCATTTCATATGACTCGTTATAATAACTATTTCATGCTGTCTTATTGATTGTTAAAGAAAACCTGTAACAATGCATAATAATGAGGATGACTTCCTCCCTCTCCTAATTCTCCTGATCTTTGATGAAGGCTTTAGGTGTTTGCTACTGGACTTGCTAAATTATTTTATCATACACTCCTACTTAGTTTAAATTTTGGTACAAATGATTTTTAATGACTAAGAATTTTGCATACATATTACCAAGATGTATCTGTTTTGTTTTATGGATATTTATTTTATGGAATGATTTACATGATGATAGTCTTCATTTTTGTGATGCATTCTACTTTGTTAAAATATGATTTTGATACATTGCCATAGTTTCAATATAGAGTAATTTATTATAGTAGAGGTGAACATATTAATTATATTTGATGTAAACTAGACTTTAAACTTAATGTTTCTGTGCCTTAGTATTTTTATTTATTTTTCAAAATGAGTCAATGAATTTCGTTTTTGGTCCCATGGCCTGGAGTGAGTTACTTATCATTAGAATTATCAATTATTGAAAGGGTAAGCAGAACTTAACTATATAAATGTCTTTACATTTTCCCTTTTCCTTTGAGATTGCTGTTGTTAATGATAGGTGTTTTACCTCTTTTCTATGTGGATGGGTCTGTTAAAATTTCTAGTTTAAGTAAAGAATGATACTTTGTAAAGATAACATTTTTATTACTATGTTTTAATTTATTTAAATGGAATTTCAGATAATATTTCATTATGTATTTTTCTGCATTCTGTCTGTGCAGTTTTGTCTGTTGTGTGTGTTAGACCAGAAAGCTTTTATTTTACAGTGCTAGATTTGAGTAATTTCAACAGAGACTCGCCCTAAGGCTAGCCCTAAAGCCTAAAATATTTGCTCTCTGGCAATTTACAGAAAACATTTTCTGCCCATTCTTATAAAGAAATATACAGAAAAATGTTCTGAATTTAATTCCTTTACTTGGAATTTTCAGACAGACTATAATTGTAAAGACAAAGATAGCTTTTCCATTTCTTCTTGAGTCTAATTATACTACATTTCATTTACCTTCTTTCAAAATGTAAGCACTTTATTTCATTATTATAATCATTCCTCCACCTTTCCTATCTAAATGTACACATTAGAAATCTCAGTGTCTCTTTGAATACATTCTCCTCTTATACGCACCAGTCACTATATTATAAATTAATTATACAAATGATGTTGAATTCAAATAGATTTAATTGGTGAGACAAATATTGTATAAAACTCTAAAGCCCTGTGTCAGGTGTTTTTCAATATGTGAAGTATTTGCTATGCTTCTAATAATCTATAACTGGCATATCATTACACTCCTAATATGTTCCAATTTTTTTGCACACTTGGGCTCCTCATTTTTTCAGCTTTATCTTGTGTACTTTCTTCCTTCTTCCAAATATGTATTTTTTCTTATAATTTCTGTAGAACAGGGTGTTCTTCCCCACATTTGAACATTCACGCAGGTCGTTTTCATCTCTGTGAATATCTCACTTTCCCTTCCAATTAATCATTCAAACTTCATTATACACATTGGTTTCTCAGACAGTTTTGTTTTTCCTTACTGAAAAATATATTTCCTTCCAAGTTTTATTGTCGTGTAAAATATTAAACATATCTGGGTATTTTTTACCACAAAAAATAAGTAATTGTGAGATTTCATTTCATGACTCTCTATTCACTACTCTGTAAGTTCTATGAGGGAAGAGGCCAAGTTAATGAATACCCAATGCTTGACATAAAACAGCAAAGCCCTTTGCACAAGGTAGACACTAAAGTAATGTTTTGATTTAATGATACTGATTTAGGTATAAAATAGTAAAAAAAAAATGTCTTATTTATAAAAGCAAATAATGACAAAGTGATGATTCTGGGAAAATGGCAGAGTAGGAAATATTAGAACTCAGTCTTTCCTCATAGACAATAATTACATTTTCAGAGGTTTTTTTCCAAACTCTGAAGATTATTGATTGATTCATTGTGGTACTAGTACCAGGGTTTGAATCTAGAGGTGTTTAATCACTTAGCGACATCCCCATTTTATTTATTTTTATTTTTATTGGAACAGGACCTTTCTAACTTGCTGAGGCTGGCCTTGAACTTGCCATCTTCTTGCCTCAGCTGCCCAAACCAGTGGGATTACCGTGCACCACTGCATGTACCACTGCACCCAGACAGAACCCTAGTTTACTGAAGGCTTGCAACTTCCCAAGGAATTGTTGGATAGGGAAATTATAGTAAATTTTGGTCAGATTCAGCTCTGAACACAGTAGCAAGTATCTATCTCCCACCACCAGTCAATGGCAGGTATCTGTCACATTTCCTGGCACAGATTCCACACAGCTCAGGAGTCAGGGTAGACCAAAACCCCCTGTCCTACAAGCATTGCAGTTCTGTGTTGTGATCACTGATCACTGCAATTGGTCACAGTGCAGCGGGTGAAAGCAAAGGCCAGCGTCCCCTTTGTTTGCACTGGTTCCCACTGTTATAAGTATTTCCTTCTCAAGCTGGAGTTATTTCCACAAAATTTAAAGGACTTGTATCCTGGAAAACATTAATCTCCCTTCATCTTTCTCGTTTCCCTTTTTAGAGGTCAAGAATTTAAGACGAGGTCATTAAAAACTAATAACATATATTGGGAAAATTTGAAAATAAGCACCTATACCCAGGAAAAGGTATATGTTCAGGCTCATAAGATACTAAAGAAGAACTTAAGTATGTACCTCAGCCTGATCCTTAGCATAGAGACAGCCTATGAATGAAATAAATGCAGAAGTAAATAAACAAAATAAGTAAAAAATAAAACTCTAAGTCAGTGGGAGAACCAGATTCCCAGAGTTAACACATTATTAGTTTCAAATTTCTAGTTTCAACAACAATGCACACAAAATCCCAAGCTATTTAAAGACACAGGAGAATATATTTCATTTACAGAAAAAATTAATCAATAAAAGGTGTCCCTGAAAAACTCAATGGCAGATCTACTAGACAAACATTATAAAACAGGCCTCTTAAGTATGCTCATGGAACTAAAGGAATATGTGAAAAAAAGTCAAGAAGACAATTTATGAACAAAACATAATTTCAATAAAGATAGAAGACCTAAAAATAATCCAGAAAGAAATGTTAGAGCAGAAAAATAAATAAATGAAAAATTCATTAGAGAAATTCAGAAGTAGTTAGGAACAGGCAGAAGACAGAAGTGCTGAATTGCTGAATTTGAAGATGAACAGTTAAAATGATTGGGTCTGAGGAGTGAAAAGGAAAAGACTGAAGAAGGGTGACTGGAGCCTAATAGACCTGGGGACACCTCACTCATCCTGGACCTGGGGACACCTCACACACCCACTGTGGATTTCAGAAGAGAGAGAAAGGGATAGAAAGGATATTTTATTAAATAATGCCTCTAATTTCCCTGTGTTATTTAAAAATGAACATAAACATTCCTGATGCTTAATGTACTACAAATAAGACGAACTAAAGGAGAAACACATTGAGACAAACATTCCAAACAGACCAAGAGAATCTTGAGAATAGTAAGAAATGACATCACATAAAAGGGATCCTGATAAGCTTTTAAACACATTTCTCCTCAGAAAACTTATAGGCCAGAAATCAATGAATTGATGTGTTTAAAGTACTAAAACAAACAACAACAAAAACAATGATAAATCCTGATAACCAAGAATCATAGCCAGGAAATTGTCCTATACAAAGGAGGCAGAAACTAAGCCATTTTCATACAAACAAATTCTGAGGGAGTTTGTGACCACTAACCTTGCCCAGCAAGAAATGCTCAAGGGAATCCTGTAGGTGGAAATGTAATTTGGAGCCCTATGAAGAAATAAATGATAGTGATAAGCATTACCATTTCCAAGCACAAGAAAATGCTACATTGACTTTGCTATCCATACCCTCTGAGTAGACAACTCTCTATACAAAAAATAAAATGAAATAGATTCTATCTCAATTCATCCAGTCACTGGAAAAAATGCACAGTTCTTTTGTTGCTGTTTTTGTTTTATTTTTACTCTAATTTTTTTGCTCTATCATGAGTAGCAGGATTTTAAGTACCCCTACCTACTATTCATATAAGTAGTCTTGTGAATCCAGGTTTCCATGAAGAGAAAAAAAAATTAAAATAAAAATAAAAAATAAAATAACAATAGCAACCAAAAGGATTGTGCATTTTTTTTAATGACTGGACAAATCAAGATAGAACAATCCATTTCATTTTATTAAAAGAGATGGGTGGAAGGAAAAAAATTAAAAATAATGTGTTCTTCTACAACTGAGATGCCCAATGAGTCTTAGGGAAAAGAGTCAATGGTTCCAGACAATTTGGGTACTTTTTCCAAGTTCCCCTCTAAATTTTCTGGAAGGAATAATTGGAAAAAATGGTTAAACTAATTTGATTTTTGGTTTAATTAATAGAAAACCTTATTTATTTTCTAATTTTTATTATCGCATATTTATTTTTGTGCAAAATACTGCATTTCATTGTGACAATTTCATATGTGCATGTAATTTTCTTTGATTGTACTCATTTTCCTGCAAGTATAGTGAGGGGAGGTCTCCAGCGTCTGCATGTGGCTGGGGGAGGTCTCCGTTGTCCCTGATTTCATATTTCTTTATAGGAGAATGATGCCCCTTTATGTATATATACTACATTTACAAAGCCTTATCTAAACTCAACCTATGAGAACATTTATTGACTTATGTAACCGGAAATTACAGCAAGTTTCTGAATTCATTGGATAGATGGTGTAATGAGGTAATCAGTCATTAAATTATCTGTCCTTTGACTTTCCTCTTCTCAAGATTGGCTTTATCCTAGGACTGACTGCTCTCAGGGATACAAAGTAACTACCAGCATCAACCGGTGTTGCAGGTTTACTCCTATTTATAAGGCTCCCTGCTGAAGTTCTAGGTAGAACTTTCCCTGACACTGAGAAGTCTTGGCACATTCTATAATTCAGAATAAAACAAATGTCAATTTCCAACAAATCACTGAAAGTAGAAAGACAAATGGTGAGTGATTTAGAGAAAATAGGACTCAGTTTCTACTAATTATATAAGCTTCATAAAACATCTGAATTCACATTGGTGTATAATAGGTTTATTTTATAGCCAGAAATGGAAAGATGAAGGTGAAAATGGACGGCCTCCTTCTCCTCTTGTACCTTCTCCCTTCCCTTTTCCTCCTCCATCTCTTCTTCCCTGAGAACCTCCTTCACAAAAATAATTTCACTTCACACATTCATTTTAGAATGTTTATGCATACATGAACTATATCCAATTCTCCCCATGGGAGAAAATCTAAGAGCAATTACTGACTTAAGCCTGAAGTGCAGTATCTCTGAGGGGAGCACAGTCCTCTCCACCATGCCTCGATATACCTTCCAGTGATCCAGTTGTTGTCTTGCTGAAGAATGATTTGTTACCCTTAAATACATATAAAATGATTTAGTAATGATGATACTTATGATAAAAGCTCCCCTTTATAAAATGGAAAATAAGAACAATATGCAGTTTCTCTGACACACTTGGCATATTGGACAAGGACAGTAAGACTTCCTCCTCTGGTAGAGGAGTGACTTTCATAACTTGTGAATCAAACAGACTTGGTTTTCTCTTCTCATGAATCTAAACGTGTCTGTTTCTCCATGACCCTTTAGGCATTATAGAAAATGTCTTTTCTGGATGCTGCAACTCTTTAGAAATGTGCTTTATGTAGGTAAAAATTCTTGGGACTGGTATTTACTTTAAGAGTTTCACCAGTCATACATTTAACAAGCCTTGGGGTCACACTGGCAATACAGTTCTTTTAAGACTAGCTGTCAAGTCTAGGTGTTTTAAATGAAGTCTTCAATCAAAAATACACAATCAGAAATTGTCTGTAGCTACAAATGTGGAAGGGTTTGGGTGTCAGAGTAAGTGCAGTGCTCTGTTGGTCATGAAGCCTTAATTTATTACTTTCCCTTCTGCTTGGTCTCAGCTAACAGGTGATTTTCACCAGTTGCTTCTGGCAGAAACCTGCTTGCTTTAGACAGCTATATCTTTTCAATAATCAGGTTGTCCCTCTTCTGTCTCACAATACTTTACAGAAAGCATCTGGAAGGGGTCATGATAAATATCACTTTTATGTTCCAATTGTATTTTCACACAAATTTCTGTGTTTCTATTGCTATGCTTAGAAGACTTAGCTTTTGAAATTATTCCATGTCTCTGACTTTGAAAATTTCAGTTCTTTTTAATATATTCCATAAGTGAAGGTGATCTCTCTTACCAGAGACATACTCTTCTCTCTCAGATTTCAAGCAAGTCATACATATGTGAAGGTTTCCTCCATATTTTAAGACATAATAAAATATCAGAGAAAAGTTTACTTTTAGTCCAATGTCTTAAGTTTTTCTTGCTAAATCTCCTGATTCAGTCACTAGGAATTTGATAGAAGTCTCAATAAAAATAAGTCAGTTTAATTTTTTCCTTTATTTTTCTACTAGTATTTTCAATTCCCGGTGACAGAAAAAGGGTATTCTTATTGCACAGTATCAGTTTTGCTCAGTCATTTTATTATTTAAGGATGTTATTTTTAGCTCTCTTTTCTAATAGAAATATATAATTTATTAGGGTTCTAACACAAGGAACCCTAATTCAAACAGCTTAAACATGGTGATTGGCATAGGGGCAATCTTGGAGAAAGATAATCTTCTGAGTTTGCCCAATCAAAATTTGATTGGTATTAAAATGTCTCAAGAAGTTTATTATCTCCTGGGTCTGCTGGCCACAGTATTGATATCATTCTAAGTCTGATTTTATACGTAAGTGTAAAACTACTGCCAAGAATGTTCATCATTGCTTGCTTTCTGTTTCACGTCAGTGATGGAACAAGAAATGTACCTGGAAATCATTGCTGTATACAGTGAAAGAAATTTTCCAAAAGCAAATTTTTCATTATTCTTTGAGGTCCAAATTTCATTATATTATATTCCTCGAAAAACAAATCACAGACAAGTAGAATGATTTGGCTTAACCTGTATACCTGGTGAAGGACAAATGATTAGTTTTCAATTTTCATCCAGAAGCCTATGGGACAATCCATACTTACTATCCTAAGGTCTGATACTGGAAATCAGTTATTTTAACTAAAGGAAAGAATACTCTAGTTTAAATCAATAACTGTGTGTGCTAGAGGGATGCTAGGAAATTACTGGGCTTGTTGAGGAAAAAATTTATAAAGTTTCAGAGCATGAAAATAGATTGAGTTGCTGAAAGCATACCAATATTACCTTGTAGCTGGTGTCTGTCATCATAGCTACTCCATGTATAATTTTTCCTTATTATAAGACTACAAGAAAATTTAGTCTAAAATAGATGTGATTCTTTCTGTGGGGAGTCATGTTGAGTTTCCTCTTTTAATGTTTCACTATATTTTATATTAAAATTAAAATTTAGATACTAGACAGGTGTGGTGTCATACACCTGTAATTCCAGGACCTCAGAAGGCTGAGACAGGAGGATTGCAAGTGCAAAGCCAGGCTCCTCAGTGGGGAGGCCATCACCAAGTCAGTGAGACCCTGTCTCTAAATAAAATACAAAATAGGGCTGGGGATGTGACTCAGTGGTCAAGTACCCCTGAGTTCAATCTTGGTATCCCCCCAAAAAATTTACTTATCAATGATACAAATATGCATTTTTAAAAAGATCTGCTTATGTTAGTAAATATGTTAGAATAGATTTATAAAAATCATATCAGTCTGCAAAATTTATAGGATAAACTATGATAAACAAAAATTAACATGCTGCTGAGAGTGCAAGAAAATAAGGCAAACGACCAAGTATCCCTGCCAAAAAAATAAAATGCAAAACAATGCATGGTTATTTGCAATCAGAGAAGTGATATTAATCAAACAAGAAATATGGGTCTGTTTTTATGGGAAAATTCATAATCAGTTTAGGGAAAATCAGCTAAATCATGGACTTCTGAAGAGAAAGGAGGCTGAATCTGCAACCCATATTAAGTACAGACACTCACTGGGAGCTAAAATATAAAACAGGAGAGTACCAAAATAAGCCTATCAGCAATGGAAGGAGTACAATAAAACCATCTTTTACTCTATGGCTGTGGGTTAAAAATAATAAGTCAAGTATTTTCAATTATAGATCTTACTGGGATTTGAGGTTCAAATTAGCAGTGACTATCTAGTCATAAAAATCATATACTGATATAGAAAAATAAAGTTCAATATAGTTTCCCAGGTTAGCAGTTTTCATTGTAACCCAGCAGAAGCAAATTAAAACCCATTTTAGTGGAAATCATTCTCTATTTAAGCCCTCAGGATATTAACAGATTAAATTGAAAAAAATACGACCTCAATATCAAAGATGAACAACTACAGAAGAAAAGAAGTCAAACATAAGTAAAAGTCAGCAGAAAAAAGTAGGAACTAATATACATACTCTACCCATCAATATATTTAATGATCTTTGAAGTCAGTCTAAAAATAAAGAGAAATTGTCTGAGATAAATTAAAAAACTTAAGATGAAATCTAGAGAAGTTTATACATTTTTGCAACCACCTAATATAATTTTTAGAATGAAATATAAATGCTAAAATTAAAATCACAGCACATTAAATAGAATACTCTAGTCAGGTAGGTAGACAAATAAAGAACCAGTTTTTATTTATTCCTAACATATTCAACTTATCATGACATAAAATACATGAAGTATAAGCGAAATAATATATCTAATGATAGCATATTTAACAAAAAACTGAGTTAGCCATATTAATGTCAGAAAGCTATTCTCAAGGATTTAAACAATGATTAATAATTTATAAAACATTTGAACATTCAGAAAACTTAATCATTCTAAATTTTCAATTACATAAATGTAGACAAGCAATCATTTTAAAGAAAAATAAATTTAAAAAATCTACAAATTCATAAATTTTCTTGAATTTCTTTCACTAAGAACACATCATAGAGCTGGGGATACTGTCACATATCTATAATTCCAGTGACTTGGGAGGCTGAGATAGGAGGATCACAAGTCTAAGGATTACCTCAGCAGCTTAGCAAGACCTTGACTCAAAAAAATAAAAAAAATATAAAAAACTGGTGTATAGCTCAGTAGTAGAGCACTTCTGGGTTTCAATCCCTAGTACCACAAATAATAAGAATAAGAATACATCATAATTGAATAGAAGATGAATAAATAGGCAGCTGAATATGTATATCTTAAAACACTTTAAGATTTAAAGGACTTAAACCTTGTCTTATGGTAGACAAAATGGAAATACTAGAATGTTCATGCATTGCATTATAGAATATGTAAGAAAAAGAAGGCATGCAGTTATGTTGTACTGAACTGCTATGAAAGCCCAAGCTCTCATGCCTGTCTTATGCAATTAAAAGAGTAGACTGGTCTGGTGCAATGTTGCATACCTATAATCCCAGGGACCTGGGAGGCTCAAAAGAGAGGATTGCAAGTTCAAGGACAGTCTGAACATCTTACCAAGGCTCTGAGCAACTTAATGAGAACCCATCTCAAAATAAAAATAAATAAAAATGAAAGGGTCCTGAGGAGATAGCTCTGTGATTAACTGCCCCTGGCTTAAATCCAGGGGTTAAGTACCACCCTCAAAAAAAAAAAGGTTGACTAACTGGAGAGAAAGGTACTACTTACTTCAAGATTGTGTGATAGTATCGAATGTCTCTAAGCCTGGTTCAGAAAAAAGTACAGTCCTTCATTTATGCTTTCAAATACCAATGGGTACTACAGGACCCCAGAATAACAGAGACCAAATGGCAGTATTTAATAGCTCAGAGCTAGGTAAATGCATTTCTACAATCATTGTGACTTCATTCACAACAATCTGGTTGCTAATGAATCATGGAATGCATGGCGTTGGGCTACATAGACAAAACACCACTTGTATAGCTTGCTTTAAATAATAGTGAAGGAATGTGAGACATGGCAGAGTAAAGCCAACCTTAGTCACTGTGATAGAGACATAGCTGATAATGTACTACTCTGAACCACTCACTGAGAATCCCTGAAAACCCTTGTTCCTCAATTACTCACTAAGAAAGAGAAATTTGTTGACGTAGACACCTCTAGATTTTTAAAAAAGATAGACTACACTTGGAATATTGCTCCAACCTATTTACTGAGTTACCTTGAAGTCTGCCAAATTCAAGCAAAGTTCAGAGAAAATGCTGCCTCTTTGATAGGCAGAGGCTTGGTAAAATTGTTCTGTTTCTTGTGCTTTAAAAAAAAGTAATATTCAGTGATATACACCAAGGTAGGTAATATTGCTAAATGGAATCTCTGTCAGGCCTTAATATAAGGAGTAATAGGAATTTCTAGGGTTTTGAGGAAAGAAAATCCATTCTGAGTTTAGAGAACTACTCTTTGTTAGCAGCATCTGTGATGTTCTTAGATACAAGAAAAGAAAGACTTTCTACCCAGAATCACAAATTAATGTTGAGACCTAAAGCTGCTCATCAGAAACTGAGTTTTCTCTCATCAGCCATGCTTGTACTACAGTATACAACAGTAATCCATCATTTAACCCAGACTTAAGGAGATCCAGAAAGCCCAGATAAGCTATCTGAGCAGACTCTCATGACAACCTCCTCACCACATTGTCACTTTTACCTTTAATCCACACCTAGAGCTTTAGTAAAGTTCTCCCAATGCCAATTGATACAAAAGGAAAGAACTTGAATCTGGTGCACATATAGGTTTTCTCAATATATTGATACTAGTCAGATTGAATAATGCAGATGCAAAGTGGCCCCATTTGGGGATGACTTGGAAGTATAATGGTAAACCTAAATCTTCTTAATGACAAGAGCTCTGAGGAGCCTACCTAACCATTCCCTTTGTATAATTAAAAGAAGACTGGGTTGTCCATATAGGTAAATTTCTGGATTGTATTTAACTTCAGGGCTATTTCATCAGGGGCTGGACTAAAGAAGAAAGCATCATTGAGAAGTCTCAGGGAATGAACATGTGATGAATCTGTGGGAGTAGCATGAACTATGTGGATTTTTCATTGTGCCATAAGGAAGCAACTTTTGTAGAATCATTTGTTGGCATTACCTATACTTTAATTGTCAGGCAACTGTTCTGTTTTGTCTCCCACAATTCCATGAATGAGAGAATATGGTGACAGGGATGGAAGATATTTATGTTTCCAAAACCAAGGTATTTTCCTCAGTGACAGTTGATTTAAGTAGTGTCATTGCTTAATTTCCAAAAGGATGCCAGAGGCAAGTACTGAGCATCAAAATGCAACCATTTTTGTGGGGCCAGATAGCCTACTGAGGAGGAGTACAAGTAAGAGGAATCTGGGGCTTGTTCTTACAAGAGTTGACATGGACTCAAGGTATGGGTTTGGTCTCTCTATTCACAGTATCTCCACCTGTACAAAAAGTCTATTGCTTTAAATGCCTATTGAATTCATGTGTCTTTGTACAAATATAGCCTGCAACTTATGTGTGGTAATGAACTCCTTTCCACAGGTCTTACTAAGAACCCTAACTCTTGGGGATAGGCTGTTGGACTATAATGTTGAACATCATTTAAAGCACTAGTATCAGTTTATGAAGTGTCCGTCTTGGATCTTGTAACACCTTAAATAAAAAGCCCCAATGTATAAAACTTTACTATAGCTTTAATAGACACTTTTCAGGACCCAAGGATAGGAGGAAGAGTGGAAATTCTCTCTCAAAATCCAGAGACACACTTTTAAAATTTTTCTCCCTTCGTCCAATATTATATCTTCTGGGTTATAATCTCTGTTTTCCTATAACTGGAATTGGGAATGCTTGGGAACACAATATTACCTTCTGCTAAATTGAAAACTGTGTCTCTTTGGGCCAATTATACTTTAGACCAAAAAGGAGTAATTGTGTTTGCCAAGGTAATAAATGAATATGGCTATAACTGGGAGATTATGGAATCACAGGTTCATGCCTGCTTATGACTATCCAAGGTGCAACCAAAGGACCGAAGCCCTTGGAGATGATGATCTTGATTATGCTACCAACCAAACAAACCAGAGGAGCCAAAGTGATAACTGAGAATGAGCCTCTTCTACTGCATTATCTAAGCAATGGTGATTCACTGGCTTCTTAAAGGAGACTCTGATAAAAAAATTACCTCTTAGTGATGATGTGAGGGTGACTTTACATATAGGGGAAATGTAGATGATATGCAACCAAGATAATATAGAAGGTCATGATTCAGGTATCTAAATGACATATGGAAGAGATTGAATTTGGGAAGTTTCTATCATTCTATCATGACTACTTCCTCTAAATATCTTCTTATTTAAACTTTCTTTGGATTTCCATTTTCATAGAATCTTCCCCACTCTCTTGGACTTAATTAAACAGTATATTATTGGACAACAAATCCATGACTTGCTAATCCAGCATGCAGTGCACCCATGTAATCTGAGAATGCTACCTCCCTGTGCACTTAATCATGATGAATCAAAGCTATGAAAAAGAAGGAAGCTGAGCATCCTTTCAGCCTCAATTCTCTGTTGCATGGACAATTTTGAGATGATTTCATCCCATGTGACCAACACAGCAAACATCTAAGTAATTTGATGTTTTTCTTTATACGTTATTATAATATATCTTTGTTTGCCTCATTTGCTTTTTTTATTGTTGTTGTTTTATACTCTATCATCATCACCCTGAATGTGTCCACACCAAAATCAGGTCCACCATTAAAATCTGTTTTGACTTTAAGAAAGCTACATAATTTTTTCCAAGATGTTTGATAAGATCAAAACACATCTCACACATTCAATCAAGAATTTTGCAACATAGACACAAACTATTACAATAAAAAGAAAGAGTTCTCCAGAGAAACAGAACCAATGGGTTTGTATATAGAGAGAAACTGATTGATTTTTAGGAATTGGCTCATGTGATAATGTAGACTGGCAACTCTGAAATCTGCAGTGGGAGCAGGCAGGCTAGAGGTGCAGGAGAAAGTCTATGAAGGACATCTGCTGCAGGCCTACCTCACAGCCAGGGAAGTTCATTCTTTTGTTCTTTCTGCACCTTCAACTGATGTGGTCCACTCACGTTATGGAAGGCAGTCTGATTTACTGGATCCACAAATTACAATGCTAATTTCACCTAAAAATACTCGTACAAAAAATGTCTTGAATAATGTTTGAACACATGTAAAAGAAATCCTGGTATTGAAGAGCTCCCATATCAATAACTTACTGTGTTTTGTTAAAATAAAAAATGTATGTCATAAAACTTAGGGACAAGTTGACACATTTTACAGAAAGAGGATTTTGTAGTATGTAAAAGAAAGCAAATATATTATTCTGAGATTATTTAAAATGCTATTTAAATCTTTTTTCACAATTTGAATGCATTTTTTTTCTGAAAGTGCAGTGATATGCTAATCATTCCTCAATAAATACTTCAAGTTTGACATGATTTCTTTTCCATAAGAGGTGAAAGTCCATATAAAATAGTATAATCACATGAGAACTTAAGGAAAATTTTGTTGTGATGGTTAATCTCATATCTAGTTGTAATTATAGCCTGCAGTTTTGTAATAGGTTAGTGATTATAGATGCTTAGATAACAAACGTAGAAATTGAGAATATATAAGAATGATAATAAATATGAAAGGGGGAGGGAGAAACAGAATAGAGAATGATAAGGAAGGAAAGAAGGAAGGAAGGAAAAGAGGAAAGAAGGAAGGAAGGTAGGAATGAAGGTGAAGTATATTATTGATCATCTCTTGATGAGTAGCCCATATTATAGACACTCACTGTTTCCAATACCCCATCTCATATTCATTAAAAGGAATGCTTTCTTATTAAATGTTTCAATGCTGTGAATTCCATGATTACAAAAAATATGGTAGCTACATTTACTATAATACTTATTTTAAAACAAAGAACATGTCAATGGTGTAGAACTTATATTTCCAAAACCACTGACTATCCAGTGACTAGAACATCAATCATAGATTTGATGAATGTCTAGTAACCCTGAAATTCTAATCATTCATACCTACCACTTCAAGATTACTTATTTAACAGTCCTGGAAGGCCCTAGGACTCTAAACTTTGAAATATTTAATTACCTTGAAGGTGTGTGCTTGAAGGACAATGGCAGGCAAAAATTTGCCCTTGACCAAGTTGAGACTGAACAGTCATTTTTAATGAGTTCAGGTGATTGAAGAAATATTGCCCTTGTTATACATGTAGTTAATCACAATATGTTTTGTGCAACTGAGGGAAACTCACTGAAGTATGTACATGTAAGGGGTAGGAAGAATGTTTTTAAATAATGTACTCTGTGGAATAGAGTAGAAGTTTTGCCACCTAAAAGATTATGTTCAACAAGCTCAATTTTCTCATATTTAAAAGGGAGGTCCTTAGTTGTGCACTATAGATTTATTTACTCATGTTATTTATTTATTATGAAAATTAAGACAGATCCTCTATAAAAAACTTTATAGAGTGCTGGTCATAATTTGCATTGAATCAGGCTATCACATTAACAGTGATACACAACTGTTGATAATGTGGCTTATGTTTTTGATGCAAACTATAGCAGAAATCTTGAACCATGAGTGTATTTCAAAGGAAAACCTGTTATTTTCTCAATTGTTCTGAGCTGGAAAACAGGTATCATCAAGTTATCCTTTTTCTGGCAAGGGTAGAGAAGCAATCTCCAAGGTAACTAAGTCCCAAAACATATCAGAGTTTAGAAATAGAAATCTATACTTTAAATTTCACTAAGAAGCAAAGGGGTCATTGGTAACAAATTGAAGCTCAGCGGCAATATGCTCTGTGTAGTCAACCTTCTAGTCACCCAGTCTTCAGGTTAATTACCAATTACTTCTGAATTCATATGAACAGCAATGCTGTTCAATTTAAGTAAAACTTAAGTCCTGAAGATCTGTTCTGTTTATTTTTGGAAGTTTCTGTGCCTTAAATTAACTATCTAGCTCATTGAATTTTGCTGTCATCATTTTATTCAAAAACTTAAAATGACAATTATAAAATGGAATATTGTGTGATAATATGTGAAAAAATAGAGTGACTACATGTTTTATTCCAGACATTATGTTAGTTAGAATGATGTTTGGATTACTCAGAAATAATTTCCAGTTGGGTGAAACAGTTGTATTGGCAGGTTCTCTTATCTTAATTATTTGATGACATGTTTGAATAAAGTGAATGCATAATCCTGTCTATTAGGAATACAAAAATAAATGTTTATCTTTCTTCTTTTTATAATCTCTGAAATAAAATTTTAATGCCAATGTGTTGTTTCCAGAGCTCCATCATGGATTTGGGGCTATAAATTCCTATAGTATATAGTGAAAGTATAGTTTGTGTGTGCTTCTCTAGAAGTTTCAACCACTGTCTATCAAATGCTTTTTAAATAGTTGCAAATTAATCATATAGTATAGACTTTATACTATTTTTTCTAATTTCAAAGAAGTAATTTTTCATAGACTGGATTGTGAGAACTGTAACTTAGTCAGTTCATCAGGTTTGAATGGAATGACGGGGTGGTAACTGTAAGCAGGGGGAGTGTGATAGGAGGAGGTGGGTCACTGGGCAGAGTGATCTGGAAGGGTGCCTCTTCCTGAGGTCTCTTCCCAACATCTGCCTCCTGACACTGCCACAAGCTAAACAACTTTCCTCTGCTGGCCCCCTCTCCCATGATCTGCTGCTTGATCAGAACGTGAAGCCTGTCATCTAAGAACTGAGATAGTTGAAATTATAAACACCAGATAAACTTATCCTTCTCTAACTTGTTCTTGTGAGGTATTTTGGCTACAGTGATGAAAAAGTTAAATAAACCCCAGAGAAAGAAAAATAACTGCATCTTCCCAACATTCGCAGTATTTGCAGCCATCAGATGTGAAGTTTTGAGAGAATTTTGATGATTTCTAGATATAGAGGCAGATAGAGATCGCAAAATTAATTAAGCCCTCGTTAATAGCTTATAATACTGCAGTGTTATCCTATTTTATTATCCTATTTATAAGCAATATATTTTATGGAAAGGAAATCATAAAATAAATGTTTCATCTGATTGTAATAAAGTTTCCATGACTCGATTAAAGTATTCTTCAGAATTAGTCTATGATTACTCAAGATTTGCTGTAATTCATACTGAATTAGAATGCACTCTGGATAAAAGTCACATCACATTCGTATCTTTACTAGCTTCATTCTTAGTAAATAGATAAATATAGAACAAATGAATGCCTGAAAGATGATATTGGTTGAAAATGGCAGGACAAATCTGGATATCTAGTCATATCTATCTGTTGAAAAGGATGCATTTTGTTCTTTTGTTTCTTGCTGTCTTTTTATTTTCAGTGCTGAGGATGGAACCCACAGTCTTGAACTTGCTAAGCATGAGCTCTACATTTGAGCTGTACCTCTGGTGCAGTTTCATTCATTTTAAAAGGATCTTTTAATTTTCTGGTAAAGACTACCATCACTTAGTGTTTTAGGTCAGTTTTTTTGTTTTGTTTTGTTTTGTTTTGTTTTTGTCTTTTTAAAAAAATCATATTTTAATCTTTAAAAATAATTTCTGGCTTAGTATCAAAACTGCACTGAGGTTTCATATCACTACAGTCAGACTAATAAAAACCTGAATAATTAAATGCTCGTGAGGAAGTGGGGGTAAAAGATTCACTCATATGTTGCTGGTGGGACTGAAAATTGGTCCACGTTCTATGGGAAGCAGTATGGAGATTCCTCAAATAATAGGAGTGGAACCATAATATAACACAGCCCTCCTACTCCTTGGTATTTATCCAAAAGAGCTAAAATCACCATACTAAAGAGATACAGCTACTTCAGTATTTATGGCCACATAATTCACAATAACCAAATTATAGAATCAGCCCAGATGCCCATCAGTAGATGAATGGGTCAGGAAAATGTCTTATTTATACACAGTGGGGTTTTACTCTGCCATAAAGAATATTGAACTAATGACATTTGCCTGAAAATGGATGGAAATGGAGAAAATCAAGCTAAGTGTAGGAAGCGACTCAGGAAATTAAGAGTCAAATGTGTTTTCTGTGAAGCTAGAGCAAAATAAGGAAAAGAAGGCAGTGGAGGAGGGGATAGGATACCCTAAAGATAGAGGGGAGATTAGTAGAAAAAGGAAAAAGAGAGGAAGTTAGAAAAGAAGGGAAAGGGGAAGAAATATGAAATGAATTTAACAAAACCATGTTGTAGACTTGAATATATTAATGGGAATTTCACCTTTATGTATATATAGAAAATCCCAGTCAAAATAAATAAATAAACTAGTGAAAGGAAGAGCAATAGAGCAAAGGAGGGATTCAAGTGAAAGGGAGGAGAAGAGAGAAAGGGAGAGAATAGGGATTTAAATCATATTCCTTGCCTTAATTGTTTTTCAAAATGAATCCAAATTCTATGTACTGCTCTAATTAAAAGCAATTAAAAGTAGAAAAAAAGTCACTATGACTTACCTTTATGAGTTACAAAGATTAAAGATATATTAGAAAAACAATAATTTTAGAACCCAAAGCATTTTTTCTCATAACCTCAGAGGTTATAAATAATATTATTAAAAGTATCCCATGCAATTTACACATGCAGTATATTCTTTACCAAGCCCTCAATCAAAAAAAAATTGCATGTTATATAAACTATTTCAAATATATGGAAACTAGAAAATGCTTGAAAGCTCAATCTAAGAAGATATCATTTGCTTGATGTTATGATTTGTGTATCAGGTATTCCTCAAAAGCTCATGTGTGAGACATGTGCAGAAATATCCAGGGGTGAAATGAGGAGATTAATGAGAGCTGTAACCTAATCAGTGGATTAATTCATTCCATGGTTTAATAATTTGAATGTATCAATAGGTAGTGACTTCAGGCAGGGTGTCACCAGGTGTGTGCCCTTGGGGATTATATAATCCCTGGCTCCTGCACTCAAACTCTTTCTAATTCCTGGTTGCCAGGTCCTGGGCTGCTTTTATCTGCTTTACCCTGGGCCCAAAACCATGGAATCAGCTGACCCTGGACTGACTATCTGAAGTCGTGAGCCAAAATGGATTTTTCCTCGCCTTTATTGTTCTTTTAGGATATTCGATCATGGTGATGAAAAGTAATTTGCATGACATCCAAAGAAGACAAAGACAGCAACACACACACACCCACACACACACACACACACACACACACACACAAAATCTCTGCAAAGTAGTTTCACTTATGAAAACAGAGGCAAACGACTTTACACAAAGCTTTAGAAAATCTGTTTTAGTCATGTTTTCAGGAATTAATGACACCTAATTAAACAAGTAAGTTTAATTCTAGAAATTTGAGAACAAGTAACATAAATTTATTAATACAGTTCACATCCTAACAGATTAAAAATAAAACAATAGGATGTTGAGACAATAATATAAAATTATTGGCAAATTATAGTAACAAGTTTAGATAAATGAAAAATGTTAAATTAGTGTACAAAGAAAAATGTTTATTTATTTATTTAATGGAAAGCAACTTTTTAGAAAAGTAAATTAAGTATAGAGCATTAAGGTAAATTGATATGAATGCACATATTAATTGATGGATTAGAAAAGATTCTGGAAACAATGAAAACTAGGAAATCAAATAGAGAAAATGTGCAATAGGCAAAAAAATACTCTTCGCATGAAAAAATCATGGAGAAAAGAAGACAGTTAAGAAGTGAACACAATATTTAAAATGGAAATAAAGTAACTCCATCTGGATTAGCACATTAAAAATAGATAGCAACTTAAAAATGAAAATTTATTAGGATCATCCTTTGATTAGAAAGTTTCCCAAAGCAAAACAAGAGGTCTTGTTATTAATAAATTGATACAATACTGTAAACAAAGTATAAAAATGAATAATAAAGATGAGAATGAACATAAGCTTAAGAACATATGAGGTCTTTTAGAAAGTTAATAAAATAAAACAAACAACCCTACTAAAACTGATAAATGATTTGGCTAAAAATACAGAGTAAATAAAAATAAACTACTTTTCTCCAGAGAAGGATAAAAGCAAAGAACATAAGAAAATGATTCTTCATAAAAACTATTATCTATATAAATATTCATAACTTCTGGTAAATATATTATAGCATTTACCAAAATTTAAAGTGCATTTGTCCCTCTTGTTATTATTGTACAATAATTTAAATCCTAGAAATTTACATTACATATGAAAAACACATATACATATTCACATGGAGAAAGCTATCTATAAGAGTTTTGTTTTAAAATATCTGAAAATATCATTTTTTATGTAAGAATTATGAAAATAGTTAAAATATATAGTAAGAGAATCTAAATGATATGTAAGTAATAGTGGTAGTTCAACGTCACCTGACATGGTAGCATCTTCAAGACATATCCATAAATGCATACACAAAATTTCAGAAATAAAATCCAGTTTATCACTAGAATGTAGTGCGGTTTTCAGGAAATGGGAAGATCAATTTTTAAAACAAATTCTAGTTTCTAATGTACCTACTTCAGCATTGTTGGCATATTTACAATAAAATAGCATTTATATACCAATTTTAATAAATTATCCCTGCATTATCACTTAACTACATATTTTGATCTGCTAATTATGTAACTATATTAACCATGTGTTTGGCCAATTCACAAGACTGGCCTTGCTTGTAATTGCTTTAGCTAAATCAACATGGGAAGATATCAATGGCCTATTTTGAGATATCTATTATTTGAAAAAGCATATAGAATTGTCATTTATTTTCATGTAAATATTTATTAGGATGCAATTAGTGAGATTGCATGGTAATCTTATTGAGCTGCTCTAGGGAAATTTATCCTTATTCCAATATCAACAATACTTCTGTTCCTCCCTAATAAAATTCCTGTGGATATGGTTACCACGTTAGTTTTTTTTATAAATATTTGAGCTATGTGGAAGAATTGTATTTAGAGAAGTGTATATTTGAGTATGAATTTTTTTCACATTCATGACTTTGTATGTGAATTAATTTTTATGTATTTTAATTACATAAGCAATATATAGGCAAACTTGCATTCTACAAGAAAGTAGGAAAAAGTATGTATAAACCCAGCACATAAAGATACCTGGTATACAATCATGTATCATTTGTCTTTATTTAAGGTAGCATATATTTAAGTTGAATGTATGCACCCAGAAATTACAAAAATACCAGAAAAATATGAGCACATGCAATACATATGTGTATTCATCAACACATATATAAAAACATAATAAATATATTTATTTATGAAACATTTATTTTTATGTTTAGAGAAAATTACCATATCCTGTATATATTATTGGGTGCCCTGATGTCATTTCAGTTCACAATGAACTTTCTTTTTGTTTCTGTTTATCATATATTTTATGAGACTGTTATAGGTGGGTGTGTTTCCTCCTAAATTACTGCATATTTAAACTAAATTGGAGTTTACACAAGTTCAAGTAAGGTTATAATGGGAATAATTGTAAATCTAATAATAAATCTATCATTATGAAGTTTTGAAATAAAGGTTTAAGTGATCAACTAATTTAGTGAAGAAATGGTTCAATAGACTTCATACTTCCCCAATTTCTAGAGGTTTTATGTATTGTTGGATCATGAATGAATTATGTTTATTGAATATGCACTTACTGGTAAGAAAAGCTCCTGATGGTTATTGTAATAAGAACTCATTGAACTCTGTAATGTGTAGGAATAAATGTGAATCCCTGCCAAGTAATCATCTTAGTTTTTATAGATAAACATCCCATCCAGAAACTTAGAAAAGAATGTATTGACTCTCCTTACTTAAATAAGAACTTTCGTTTCTAAATTTATTATTAGCATGGCTTAAATGTTTAGAGTTAAATGAAAGCAGAGCAATAACTTTAATGGAAAAAAAAACCTCAGCTGTTTCTCTATTTTGGGTGAAGCTGAAAATATGCTGGAATTTGGCATTTGCTACCCTGAGAAGGACATTGTCATTAATAAGATTTTCATTTATAAACTTATAGGAAATTTATAAAACCTGTTTGTCATAGACTTAAAGGCAAACATTATTTTTCTACTGATTTTGCTGTATGTACTAATACTAAACTGTATTTGTATTCAACAATACTTACTTGTTCATGAAATATAATTTCTATTACATGAAACTGAATTTGACTGTTATTCCAAAATGTAATTTTAATGGTAGTATTTGAAAAGAATTTTCTCTATGTGTATCTTTTGTACTGAAATTATAATAGGTTCTTAAAACAAAATGGAAGGTTCTCTAGTTTTATAAAATAGGGAATATTTTTTATCCATTTCAGTTTGGTTAAAATGTAATACAAATATGCATGTGAAATAACATTTCTTAAAAAGCCCTGATATGAAAATATATCTAGACCTTAGAGTATTGAGTAAGCAATTATGAAGAGGAATTTTCAACTTGTTTCTCTTGAATTCCTTTCCTCTTTTTGCATCTCCCTCACTCCCTGCTTCTTTCTTTTTTTTTCTTTCATGTTATTTGCCAATAGCCTATTATTTTCATTTTGTATATATCTAGATATATTTGATAAAATTTATATTTTGGAATTTATTTGACTTTTACTTTTGCATAGTTTGTCCTTTTCCCCTACCTCAACAATGGAGAAAACTGTCAATCATTTTCAAACTTGTGAAATAAACATGTTTTGTGTAGTATTCACTTTTGAAATACTATTTTAGATTTCCACTCTGAATTCAACTTCCTACATTCCTCTTGCATGTCTAATTTCTTACACTTTGCTAATTTTTTTCAATTTGATAATTTAGTATAAAACCTTTGGAATGGAAAGAGATTGTAATGGTTAATTTGAATTGTCAACCTGATTGATTTAAGAGTTGCCCATGATTAAGAGGCTTCTCGGTGTGCCAACGAGGGTGAGTCTAGGAATGATCGGAATGTGGGATAATAAACTGAAATGGAGCCCCTCCCTAAGAGTGGGCAGCACTGTGCAAAAGGATGGTGACTTGGATGGAATAGAAGTTGGAAGAACAAAGAAGCAGATGCAAATGCACGCTTGATTCTTCTTGAATGGGTTCTTGATTGCTGCTTCCATTATCTGGGATATCAGACTCTTACTTCTTCACTCTTCCGAGGTTGACTCTACCAATGATTCTCCAGGTAGTTTCCAGAAGCCTTGGTCTCAGACTAGAGTAACACCATTGATCCTTCTTGCTCTAGGACTTCCACCTCTTGGACTGCACAGCTGCTGGTTCTTCCAGCTCTCCAGCTGCAGATGGCCATTGTGGATTATCTAGCTTGTGGTCATGTGAGCCAACCTAATAAATCCCCTTTTTATAATCATAGTTCATAGTTTCTCTAGAGAATCCTGAATAATACAGAGATGTAAATGAAAGTAAATAGTTTTATGTGTATTTTGAGGATTTGAAGGACACTATGCTCATTTCGCCATTTCGCATACCTTACCATGAATTACAATTAGCGCACAAACTTTATAGTGTACTTATTTTACTTGCAATTTTATTTAGAACCTTATCTTCATAATTCATAAACTGTATGTACAATAGGTCAAATTAAGTCCCCACCCAGCAATTAAAAACTTTGCTGCCTGTCTTCACTGTTTAAGAATCAAAACAGCTTCCAGTATTATAAATTCTCCTCTAAAAATTGGTTTGACTAATGTGCACTTTTACTTTATTTATAAAAGCCTGTGTGTAGCTGCCATTAAAAAATTTGAATGTTCTGACAATATTTACTGAAACTGTAAATTAGGCAAAGTGTTAAAAATGATTCCCCAGGGAGATATAGCAGAGCAGAGACCACTAAATAAACACATATTTTATCTGAAGTTGAACTAAACATGTTTAGCTTATTTTGCACAAATGATCCTATTTAAAATAATATATATGAAAAGATATTACAACATTTTAACAGAATAATTATTCATAAGCATAGTTCAGCAGTTTGTCTTTTTCTTTACCTCTTGGTGTAGGAAACTCTTGCAATAACAAATTTCTAAAAAGAACACAGATACAGAATGGTTCCCTCACAAGGGTCCTTCAGGCTATTCTTTGATAGACCCAACCACTTCCTTGTTTTCCCTCTTCTCCACTACTAGTAACGTTTTATCTGTTCTGCTTTTTTTATTTTTATCATTTGGGAAATGCTGTTAAAACATAAACAAATATAGTCTTCAGAATTTTTAGACTGAATTATACATCTCACGCTTATTCCCCTATGATCCATCTAAGTTGTATATATGTAGTTCATGATTTTTTAAAAATTTCTCAGTAGAATTTCGTTGTTTTTCTCTACTATGGATTGATTCCATTTATCAGTTTGTTGATGTATTTTTGGTGTTTTCAGTTTTAAAACATTGCTGTTAGAGCTGATAAGGACATTTGTGTACAGATATTTATGAGAACATACGTTCTTACTTCTCTTTAATGTTGAAAAGTACAACTGTTAGGTTGTATAAGTGTTTCTTTAGCTGTCAAAAAAACCCTGTCATACCCTTTTTAAAGTGACTATATCCCTTTGCATTTCCAGGCTCATATTCTCCAAACTTTAGTGATATCATTATTTCCAACTTTAGTCATTCTGATATTTGTGTAGTTTTATCTCATTGTGCTTTAAATTTGCATTTTTCCCAATTGGTAATGATCATTTTTTCATATGTTTATATTTAACATATGTATATCCTCCACAGTGAAATATTGGTTCATTTCTTTCATTCATTTTCAATTAAGTTGTTTGTATTTTTTATACTTAGTTTTGAGAGTCCTCCACATGGTCCAGATGCAGGCCCTTGGAAGAATATGTAGCTGTGAGATTCTCTCCCTGTGGATAGTACAACTATTTATTCTTTATTTCAGCTATTTTCAGAGCAGAAGTTTTGATTCTTCTTTTTGTTATTTTTATCAGGAACAGTTTATTAAGTTTTCAATTGTTTTATAAAAATCATGCTTTTGCTATCAAGTTTGAGAACTTTTCACCTTTCCCTTGGTTTTAAGGAGGACAGTTTCTGGTAAAATACATAGATCTCAGTTAAACTCAACGGTAGGGTCATGGTAGGAGTAAGGAGATCATGGAAACAGAAAAGTGCACATCAAATTTACAACATCTCAGTTCTCAATTTCATCAAGACAGTGGATCTGTATCCCAAGTATCTATGAAAACATCAAACCATCCCAAAATAAAAGATGTGCATATATTGTACTTATCATTCATTAAAATATTAAAATGCGTGTCTAAAACAGGAACTGATGCCTTCAGCCAAAGTAAGTCAAAGAAAAATGTAAACAGTGTCATTTGCGATACTGATATTAGAATAAGTAGATATGAGTATTGAAATAAGTGGCATAATATAAGAAAATAGTAATAAAGGATCATGTTCTGATTATGGTAGCATCTGAAACAGAGTAGGAATGGACATGACTTCTCAAAAAGTATGAACATCATTAGTCATCACTAATGCAAGTTAGTCTCACTGTACACTTACAGAATGAATATAACTCTCAAATCTCTCAATATCATGAGTGTACAGGAATAAACCATAACTTTCCTACATTTCTGGTGAAAGTGTACCTCTATTCAACCACTTTGGAAAATCGGTTGTAACCACTACAGATGAACACATAGATATTCTCTGTATGATGCTGCAATTTTCACTAAGTGTACAGTAGCCCTTCCTATCCACAGGAGAGTTCTTCCAAGAGCTCTAGTGATGCCTTAAATATCAGATAGTATTAGTTCCTATATATACTATAATTTTCTCTATATATTTATGCCTATGATAAAGTTAAATATATACATTTGGCATAGAAAGCAACTGACAATTATAAGTAATAATAAAATAGAACAGTTATTACAGTATACAATAGTTATATGAATGTGGTCTCTATTTCTCCTCACCTCTAAATATACTGCACTTATCTTATGATGATGTGAGATAATATATAAAGGAAGAAATTTAAAGACTTACGTTTGGCATATCTGTTTTGCCAGCATTATTACTTTTGCATTTTGAAGCCATCATTGAATAAAATAAGAATTATTTTAATGCAAGCATCATACCACAACAGTAGACCTGATGATTGACAGAGCTATTAAACATCTTACAGATAGATAGTGTACACAGTGTGGATCCACTGAACAAAGGAGTGGTTCACACCCCAGTTGAGGCAGAGTGGGACAATATGAGATTTCATAATGCTACTCAGAAATGCATGTAATTTTAAAATTATTAATTATTTCTGTAATTTTCCATTTAATATTTTGGGATCATGGTCGACCTCAAGTGACTGAGACCACAGAAAGTATGCAAATATGAGGTGCCACTGTATACTAAACAGAAATGCATGCACATGTTTACCAAAAAGCCATACAAGAATGTTGCAGCAGTGTTCAAAACAGGCAGAGACTCAAAAAGAGCCCAAAGTTCTGTTTGTGCTGTAAAATTCATCATCAGTGATAAAATTCAGGATATTATTACTCATCAAAGATAGTGATTATAAAAGAAAGGCAAAAGAGTACTTCTGGAATTTCAATGATGTTTTGCTTCTTCGTGAGTGTTGTTTATATGGGCTTGTGGTGTGACAACTTATGCACAATTGTACTAAAACTAAGTTTTTGCTCTTTCCTCTAGTGTGTGCTTGCCAACAGAAAGTGCTGCTCTCCACATTATCAAGTAATTGCCCCATTCCTCTTTAGCAGGGAGCTATAGGTTTCCTAACACAGATGGCTTTGAGTGCAGAGTCCCAGAGCATCTTTCACCATTTGCCTTTTCTTTCTCCCTCAAGACACTGCCACATTTGTAACATCTCAGCGCCTTAGTCTAGCGCTCATTAAAAAGCCTTCTCTCCAGAGTTTAGGAACATATATCCAAAGGACAACTGCAATTATTGACATGGTGTGGCTTCTTTCATGAGCTTTATTGCTTGCTGAATTGCCTTCAGCGGAGCGTGAGTTTAATTACTGAGACTTTTCTAACTAGATATCTGCTGAAGGACAGGGACTGTTGTTCAATCCAATGTAGCTGGTCTCCTCAAAGGTTTGAGGGAGGAAAGGATTATTCATAAATTATTTCAAAGCCCTCTTTGGACATTTTCAAGAGAAATTTTGATCACGTTCTCAGCTCATACAACACACAAAATTATACACAGTTCATTCCTTTTCAAATATTGCCCAGCACATTACCCCACTTACTATGAAAGAGGCACAATGACAACAGTTTACATGTAGAATTTAGTAATAACATTAAGCCTGCAGACTAATGTTCTTATTTCTCTCATTTAACAGTAGAAGACATACAAAAAAGATCAGATCATTTCCCCCAATAATCAATAATGTCTTCACCTTGTCTCTGTTATTTCATTCTGTATCAAAATGACCAGCTCTGCTCACCTACGGTGCTGTTTGGTCAGCACTTAGTTCTTTTCAGGTTGCCCTTCTGGTCTTACTCAGGGATTCCAATGATGAGGTAAAGAGGAAATTTCAATAAGATGCATAGCAATCTTAGGGAGGAATATCAGAAAAGTAATTGATATGCTCAAGCTTCTTTCTTATGTCGATAGCACTTTGGAGGTGGCCGCACATGAAAAAACAACAATCCAGACTTTGCTAGTGTTTGTTCACACTTTCTAATGCACAACTTCATCTACATTTATAATTATTCAGTTGATCTGGGTGTGCCTAGAGTTCTCATTAATTTCTCACAAAGGTTCAAACAATTTTGTTCCACCAGACTGCCAAATACTGATTATACAGATTAAACTTGCCAAGGGATGTGGGCATCCCAGGCAATGGAATTTTCAAAATACAATAACAGTTCACTATGCTGCAGAAAGCAATAATAATAAATAATAATAAACAATAGCAATATTGATAATAAGATAGCAATAAGGAGGAAGAGAAGGAGGGAAATACTCCTCTGTGTTAGGTGCTCTTCTAAGAACTTTACATTCATTTTCTCATGGCATTATATGTCATGGCATATGGAAGGAGAACTGTTCACATCCATTTTCAATGGGTCAAGCACTGGAGTCTTAAGGGTGTTCAGTAATTTGATCTAAGACCCATATGTAATGATGGAATGGAACCTCTGAATTGGTCAAATAAACCTTTCCTCACTTTAAATTAATTATCTAAGGTGTTTTGTTACCGTACAGAAAGCTGACTAACAAAGTAGCAAACCCACTTTTATGATACTATGGATCAAGGATATAAAGATAGGAAGAATCAAGCTAGGGTTGCTTTGAGGAAAGTACTCACACTATCCAAGTTATAAGCAGAAAAAAGAATACCTAGATTCATTTTTTAAAAGATGGTATTATTATAGGGCTGTTTTCACATAGCTGAATTTCACTTTAGCTAATGCAGTCACACTTAGAGACTAACTATAGAAATTCTGCTGAGATAGCAGTGTTTGGGATAGATTGACAGAAAAGGATTTTTAAAATAATTTGGTCTACAAGAAAATACTGTGACAAGAAAAACGAATTTTGTTTTTTTATTTTTTTGGGGATGGGTCTTACTACGTTGCCCAGGCTGGTGATGTACTCACAAAATAAGCACATTTTCACATTGGCCTGAACGTTGCTGTCTTAATGGAAAGAGAAAGATATTTAAATACTCTGTCAAGATGAAACCAATAAGACTTGCTGACATGATGAGAGAGAAGGAAAATTAATGAAGAGCCCACAATCTTGAAATTGTTGATTGGGTGAATGATGATACCATTAAGTAAAACAGGAAGCATGAAAGTGGATCAGGACTATTGGGAGGAAGATGATGACTTCAGTTTTTGTTGAATTAGATTGAATTGCTGATGAAACATTTAAACTTGGCTGCCCCATGTAGGGGAAATTGAGTCTGCTCAGAAAGTGAAACAGATTCTTTATGAGCATAATATCTTTTCCTCTAAAATTTTCTTAAACCATTAGGGAAAGTTATGCATATGAAATAAAGTCATAACACAGTATTTAGGGTTCCCATTTGTAATGGATGATGGTTTTTTGTTTTGTTTTGTCTTTGTTTTTCATTTACCACATATGGAAAATATCCTCAAAGAGGGAAATGTCATTTTTATGTATTCTGTACATTCTCTAGTTTAGCCATTATAAACCAAGTGTCAGAGTGACTGCATGACATGTTTTCATATTGCTTCACTGACTGGAGATGGCTCAGTCCACTACACCTCAGCCTCATCTGCTTACTCATTAGAAATAGAGAGAAATGTGAATGAAACATATATTTCATATTTTCTCCCCTTTGATTCTTACTTCTCGTGAACTGTATAGGACTTTCTACAAACTAAATTTCACATCAATTTGCATCAAAAATTTTAAAAAGTGTTTAATTCAAGTTAATTTGTATTTTAAATTATAAAATAGCTTTTTTTAAAAAAAATTCTGATGTTATGTGACAGAACATGTGAAAATAAACTTCATCATGACTTCTTTTTATATTAATGACTTTGAAAGTTTTCACTCCTAAAAACTAGAACATAAGCATCTGTATTCATTATTTACTCTCCTATTTTATTATTATTTTTAAATCTTTTTTATTTCTTACTCTTGTCATTTTTACCCCAGGTGGAAATAAAGAGGTGTGAATCTGTCCACTCTTTGGGTGATTGACCTAGTTATTTTCTGACAGCTCACTGCTTGTCTGGTAATTACTTCATTCATACTTGAAGATTGCATTATCTCAAATTGCCTGGAATGATAACAATTTATAAACTTGCTGTGAGAGTTCACCTTCACTGGAAAGTGATCCTCTTTCTTCCTAAGCTACATTATCTAGCAGAAGGAGTCCAGAGGGCCTTTGTCCACTGTTTTTTCCATTTCTTTCATTTTTATTCTCTTTGGTCCTTAAGCAGCTCTAAGAAGGTGGATGCGTATGATGCCTACATTGTTTATCTTACTATTTGTCAGTGCAGAAACAAAAACAAGCTAAAGAATAGGTTTTCAGAGTGCCTCAACCAAAGTTATACCTGTCCTTCACAAGGGAATTCTCCAAGAAAATTTTGACTATGAGAGAAAAGCTATTAAAGTCAAAATACTACAAGATCAGCTTCCAACATTATCCTGCTGAATCATTAATAACATATTTCCCTAGAACTAGGTAAAGGAGGAAAACAAATACTACAAATTACCTTTGTTTTTCCATTTTAATGTTTACTTGACATTTATTTGTGAGGATCTTATTTATAGTTCATTGAACAAGCAAAAGTAAATTGGGGACAATAAGATAGACACATTAGAAACACTATTGACTGTGTTGCAGTAGAAATTAAATGTTTTAAGGTCAATTCAACTTCAAAAAGCTTAAAGAACTATTTAGAATTTATTTTAGTGTTTATTCAGCAATTCCAATAAATATGTAGATAAATAACACATAAATTTAGTATTTTGATACATTTTAATCTAAATATCTTTTAAATTATAAAAATGAATTAAACATTGCTTTAATGGTCTTGTGTTATAATGAATTCTTGGCACATTAAATAGTTTTAAAATATAAATGATCATGTAGCTACTTTTTTTATTGATATATGCATTTCCAGTACAGGTAATTGAACTCAGAGTCTAATGTGTGTTAGGCAACTGCTATACCACTGAACTACAACCCTAGCCTATGTTACGTATATTTTTATATTCCTAAGCTGCTATTTCCATTTTTAAACTGATTTGTATCTGTGGGTATAATGTATACTACACTTATTATGAATTTTCTTCAAGTTTAAAAATAAAATAATATAATTTGCTCCATGAAAATATATTATCCATAATCCATTTAAACAGCATCTAAACACTACATGGAATATTTTTTTAATAAATATTAGCTTAAATATTAAAACACATTACAAAACGTTAACACTTCAATTTTCATAAATCCTTGTCACTTCAAATATTCCAAATTTTTAATAGTTGTTTCATCTTCTCTTTCTGTCATTTAATGATTTATATAAAGTGCTTTCCTATGTTTATATTTTATAATTTTCTATTTATTTTTCTTTATTTTAGTCAATTTCACTTTATTGCTTTCATTTGGAAAAATATAACATATCATTGAAATAAATTGCAATCACAGAATGGTAAAAATAATTTTGTTTATTTAAGGAATCAAATTACAATGATGAAGAAATGAAACTTTAAAGGATAGTTTACAAATGTGAATGGTTTTCCTGTATATATCAAGTGACCAAAAGTTCCCATTTGTATAGAAAAAATAAGTTTAAATAAAGTAATATTACCTTGATTAATCTCAATATGACATAAAGCTAAATTTTAAGGAGGACTTAAAGATTTTGGAAAAATGCCAGCCATATAATATAAAATGGATATTGATTTTTACACATTCCTTTTTTTTCCTGAAAGCTTCCATAAGATATGTTTCAAAAAAATAAATGAAACATCAGAAATTTAAAAATAAGAGAAAAGGAAGCTATAAAATCCACAAAGTGAAAAGAGCAAAGATAAAATTTTCTGTATCAGTTATGCAGCCCATCTGGTAGACAGCCAATCTGAATGAGAGAAAAAATAGACTGAAAGAATTTTTGACATGGACAAGCTTATATAATTATTTATTGAAGGCAATATTCTATTACAGAGATTAGTCTATGTGATGGAGATCATGAGCACATAACCTAGATAGGATTCCTTCTCTCACACATCACGTCTTCCAGTAGTAGCATTAGGTAGAGTTAATTAATTATTAAAAACAGGTACAATGTCTGATAGGAGCAAGAATTAAAGAAATTAATGTGATAAGAGAATATATAAGGACCAATTTAGATACATAAATAAAGTTCTCTCTAGAGAGATGGCATTTACTTTTCATTGTGATAGACAGAACAATGACTCCTGAAGATGCCCATGTCCTAATTTCAATGTATAGTATTTGTGAATATGTTACTTTCCATAGCAAAGGGGCATTAAGTTTGCAGATTGAATCATGGTTGCTGATTTTAAACTAGAGGTGTTAACCTGATCTAAGTTTGACCCAATGAAATCATAAGTGTCCTTGAAAGTGGAAGGGAACATAAGAAGAGGAGAGTCAGAGGGAGATGTACTGACAATGGAAGAATTGTCAGAGAAATGTAGTGTTGTTGAAGACAGGATGGGGCCCCGAGCAAAGGAACACAGGAATCTTCTAGGGGCCTGAAAAGGGAAGAACACCAGTTTGCTCCTAGAGCCCACAGAGAGGATCACAGCTTTGCTGACCCTGGCAGTGAGATCCACGTTTGACTTTTGACCTGCGGGATAATGAGATTTGTTACAAGTCACTCATTGTAATAAATTGTTATAGCAACAAACAAAAAGTGCAATAACTACAAATGATAAAAAGGAGATAGTCACTTAAATTCAAATAGAGAAATAATTCAGTCAGAGGAATTAAGATAGAAAAGGCCTTAATATATACAAGACACTCTGGATCAAATTTGTTCACACTTTCTGTAAATCCTAAACTGTTTTAAAATAGAAAGTTTTGTTTTTTCATTTGCCAGAACAATAAACTGAAGTTTACAGGAGTTTAAAAACATTTTACAATAATGATCCTCTGTAGAATTTCTTCTCTCAGCTTCTTGACATATGTATTCATTTATTCAAGGATTTAGGCTTTTTGAAAATCAGGACATAGATTTTATAAATTTGATTCATTAGTGTTTCTGATGTTTCCTCTGAAAGATGATAGTTTTGAAAACAGATATTTGTCTCCCATTTTGTGATTCATGCACTTGTGACTTCCATCTCTGATTCAAGGAGTGGGGTTCTCAACATTTCCCTAGTGAATTAAGGTATCTGAATACTGCCAGGAGTTGTCAGTGTACTCTGATTGCTACTTCCCTGGGATAGGAACTTTACTTCTTTTTGAGTGCTAGGATCACCAACGGTGACACTATGCACAAACAACTTTAGATTGCTTCTATGGGACATCACAGGCTGGAAAGATTCTTCACTGTTCATGAAGAACCTCTCTTTCCAGATCAAGGAGTCACTATCACATGGAACCGAGTGTTTGGTTCTATAAGACAGGGCATTTCAAGAGAGTCTTAAAACAGAGGTGTTCAGGTAACTCCAGAGCTCTCCAACGTTCAAAGGCTGTGACGGGGACATGAAGGTGGGAAAGGTATTCAAAGACTATATGTGACATTGGAGTGAGAGTTGGAGATTGTGCTCTCAGAGGAAACAAAACAGATCAGAAGTTGGGGTGGAGACAGAGTATGCAGAAGTGGTCTGTTATACTTAAATGGTGAACTACTGATACCTAATTTCAGTACTGTATAACTTCATCACTTTCATCTATATTTATTTTTATTTCAGATATATTCACTCTTCTGTTATCTACCCCCCAAAAATGAAACTTCACAGAAAGTATGTAATCAGTATTGCCCAAAAGAGTATATAAGAAAATATAATATTTCTCTTATTTGATATAAGCAAAGCTGATTTCAAATAATTTGGGGCTGTTTATACACATACATGAAATAATCAAACAGCATTATGTTTAAAATAATCTCCTAATAGCAGCACTTTTCTGTGCAAAAACAAAGATCCCTTTATTACACAGCCTTTTCTTCTCTCTGTGGTCTTCCTTGGTGTCAAACTTTGGTCTCACTCGTTTCTGGTCCTGACATTGTATCTAATGTTTTCTCTTTATTCTTATGCTCCCCATCACATGTCACAAAACCTAAGTGATGTTCTTCCATCCAAACTCAACTGTAAACAAGCTAAAGCAAAACAAAACAAAGGAAGCAGCTATTATTATCATGTATGTTTTCTGCCAAATTTCTGCCAAATTTCCAGGCCCAAGCTATCATTTTGTTACAGAAAAATTTATTAAAAAATTCCCTTATCTGCTTTACAGTAGGACAAGAATTATCATTAGATCATAAAGAGATAGTGGAGATGAGCAGGCACAGGGGCAAACACCTGCCTTCCAAGCCTCTGAGACAGAAGGCTTGCTGAGCCCGTATGTTGGAGGCCAGTCTGGACAACATGGTGACACTGTATTAAAAAAATAAAAATTAAAGAAGTGTGTTTACGTGTGTGTATACTTATATATTTATGTGTGTATATGTAGTTATCTCTGTAACATCTGAAGGAATTGATTGAATTGAGACTAAACATGCCTAATTTTCTATTTATCTTTCTTGAAGAATGCTCAGTTCCAGACTTCCTCCAGGGTTCTTGGAGGCAATTAGACTGCAGGTGGAGAAAGGCTCCCCTTGGTGCCATTGTGTAGCTATTTTTTCTGCTCTGGCGATTGGACTAGGGAGCATGCTGCTCCACAGCAGGTGCGAGTTTTAACATTCAGTCAGCCAGTGACAGCGGATAGGCCAGCGAAGGAGCCCCTCTGAGGTATACTTAATATGAGACAAGCTGTGGTTGTGAGACCTGTAATTGTTGTAGGTGAGGGACATGAAAGTCAATTTACAGATCAAAATAAGTTTGAATAGTGGGCTGAGGCTCTCCTATTGAAATGTACGTCCACTTTTCCAATTCTTTTTTGTATTTCTAAACTTTGCTTGTAATCTGGCTCTATTACACATGTACTTTTATCTATCACTTGTCTTTCAAGGTATTTAAGATGCCATATCGTCAATCATCAAAACAGATTTGGAAGATACAAAAAGTTATTGCCATTCCGCTTTTCAAATAAATAAAAGAACATTGAAGGGGAGGGTTAGTAATTTTCTCCCCCATATCACACCAAGAAGTCACTGGCAAAATCACGAAGGGTCCCAAGGTCCCATGACTTACACCACAAGCATGGGATAGAACTGGGGGAAAATGACAGACAGAATTCAAATACATTGTCAATAAAACAAAAATTTCTCTTGCTCCTCTGCTAGGAACAAAAAAAGAAAAGGTACTATTTATTGTGTCCCTTTTATTTTTATACTAATAATTTTTTGAAAGAGCAAGTGTTAAAAATTAGTACATACTAATCTATGGTTTCTAAATAATTATACTTTCAACTATTTATTCTCAATTGTTCTAATTTTCCATCAGATATCTCCAGTCTACTTTCTTGTTTTGAATGGCCACAATACTGTGCTCATAAGTCTATGATTATGATAATTTTGATTACATAATTATATGGAAGCTTTCAATATTGGGAAATAGGGAAGAGTTCAACATGTAAATCTATAGATACTGTGAATTCTAAAATAAATTGATTCTATATTATATTTATGAAATTATTGGCTTCTGGTTTCAAGTAAGAGGTATAGTTCCAGAATGAGTGCTACTCCTACCCTTACTAAAAAGAAAGTGGCATTATATTCTAAATTGTAAATTGTTCTTTTCTTGAAGCACAAGAAAACTGGCCGTATACGACAAACAACTAAACCTGCATCTGGAGAGGAAGGCATTTGATGGAAGAAGCAAAGTCTCACATTTTCTTTCTGAAGGTAAATGCCAAACAATCCCACATGAGATAATGATTAGGGAAGAAATGCTTAACAGATTAACAAAGGCCTAATGCCACGTAGGATAATAGTGCCAGGACTTTGTGTTCTGTACCACATGGAAGCTGTGCTGTCTTATAGACTTTTCCTCCATGATTCCTACCAGGTATTCACAGAGAAGATGGGGAGAGGTTCTTTAGCCAGAAAGAGTGCAATTTAGTCAAAACTTGGATTACCACAAATAAGCAGTTTCAGAGATGGATTTTTGAAGACAAAATATAAGTTTTTAATTTTACTTTCAATTTACCTAAAACAAAGTGGATTTCCAATAGTAAAACTTGTAACGATGTGCTATGTTTATAGCATACTAAAAAGGGAAAGATTTGACTGTAATGGAATAAAGAGTGGGAAACATCAATTAGGAATAAAGGGTTTTAAGTCTTTTATTCTGCAAAGTCTTATAGTATTATTTAAAGATGGATTTAGATTTCTTAAAATATATGAATAAATTGGAGGCAATCATATAGAACTTGAAACTTGAAAAGGAGTTGGAAATATAAAAATGAATATATATGGTGAGCAGTTTTCAAGAAGATATAATAATCCTTATTGGGTATATAATGTACCTTAGGGCTTTCAAATACATGAGTTAAAAACAGATTGGAATGGAGAAACAGGTACATCTACATTTATAATTGGGGACATCAACACTCCACTGTCAGAAATTGATAGGCCATATTGATAAACTAGTAAACCACACCAATGTTATATTCTGCAGTGATTAAAACATTATTGATTTACATAACACAAGGATACATCTTTAAAAAATTCAGCTATTTGATTATGATACTAATAAACATAGAAATGAATGCTTCTCTGATTTGACCACACTATTCACACAGAATTTTCCAGAAGTGTAGATATTTTCTATTGTATTAAATAATTGTATTAATTTTCTAAGACTTCCTTAACAAAGTATTAGAACACTTGTTATCTTAAATAAGCAGATTTATTGTCTTTAAGTTCTGGAGCATCAAGTTAGAAATCAAGATGTTGGCAGTGCCCTGCTGTAAGAATAATCTTTTTATTTTTAAGGCTTTCTTGACCTGGTTTTGGGGTCCTGTTTGGAGATTCATCAGTTGTCCTTCTGAAGTCAACACAACAATATATATATGTTTTTTTCTATTGGACTCTGGGTCACTTTGCAACCATCCTAATCACCAGGGGGACAGGTACCAGGAAAATAGAGACAGCCAATATTTCCAGAGCCACAGGGATCTTGGGAAAACTAGCCATAACCACAGGGCATAACATAGTTATACTTGACTTTTCAAAAGCTGGTCTTTGGGCTCCACCTGACACTCTGTCCTATGTACAATACCTATGTAGTCCATCACGAGAGCCTTCTCTGGTGCACAGGAGACTCTGACTTTTATATACTCAAGGGTCATTGTGTAGTCTTCTGCTCTCAGAAGAATCTTTAAATCTTAAATGTTCTTCCTGAAGACTCCAGGAAAGAATATTTCCATGTCTCTCCATAGCTTCTGGATTGCTAGCAATCCTTGGCATCATTCCCAGTGACTACATAAATGCAGCCTCTACCTCCTCTGTTGTCACAGGTATGCTCCTGGTTCTGTGCCTCTGTGTACTTGACATGACACTCTCTTGTCTCTATTTGCTTTTCCTCTTCTCCTCATCTAATGGAGACACTTGTTACATTGAATGAGGATCAATACTAATTCATTATGACCTCAGGTTGACTTGATTATATCTAGAAGGCCCTACTTCCAAATAAGGTCACATACGCAAGTACCAAGAGTTAGAACTTCAACATATCTTTTTGGAGTCACAATTTAACCCATAACTATTAAATGTAGAATATGGCAGAGTAGAATGACAGATCATACTGGAAGATGCTATTGGGCACTGAAATAATCAGCTCTGGCCAGGCTTTCTTGTCAATTTCTAATTAAAAAAATAAGATCATTTTCATTTCATTTACATTCACATGCAATTTAAAAAAAATTCTGCTATTTGAAAGAAGCCAGATGCAAAATGCTATATATAGTGTGATTCCATTTGTATAACATTCTAGGAGAAGCAAAATTATAAGCATGAAAGAGACAAGCGTTTGAGGTGGGATGGGGGGAGGAAAGGTTATTAAAAAGAACCTGCACAATGAGAATTTTAGGATGATGGATGTGTCTGTATGGTGTTTTCTGTATGGCAGTGTATGTATGTCAAAAGCCATGTAACTGTTATGCCATAAAGAGTGAATGCAACATATTTAAACTAAAAAATCCATTAGGATATCTGTAATGGGATCCTAGAATGGAATGCAGATAGTGATGATTGATTCTGTTGCACAAATTCATGATGTAACCTCATGAAAAGGAGTGGTGGAAAAGGAGCTGATCTAAGCAACTTTGAAAAGAGTCTTTTAACTGGATTTTTAAAAGGCTAACAACAAATGGAACAGTACAAAGATCTCTCATTGGTAAATTTGTACTTAATTGGGTTACCATTTAGTCATTCTGAAACTTCTTTACATGTATGTGAGGTTGAATAAATTAGTAATTAAATTGTAGATAATGGGAGACAGGCTTTTTACTTTCAGTGAAAGAAGTAACAAACTGAAACGGATGAGCTAGAATGAGCCTTTTGGCACAGAACTAGAGTCAAAGCAATGAGCATTAACACAAGCATGAGTGTGCAGATGTACACACACACACACACACACATACAGACAGAAACTGAAATAAATGCAGGTATGAATGCATATAGGTGAGTCAGCATACCATATGCTTTCTAGTTTGGAAAACAGTAGTCTCCCAGAAATAAATGACACTCCAATAGCCACAAGCATACAGAGCACTAATGCATTAGTTTTTAAATACACTTTTCCAGTACAAGAAAACTGGGTTCTCTAAAAAGCAGTCTGATGCTAAGACTATAGCAAGATACATATAAATTAAGTTTGGAGCATATCATAGCAGCAGATTGGAAGAAAGTGCTCAAACATACATATAAGCCATTATATAACTCAAGGGGGAAAAAGAGAATGAAAAAAAGGAAAATAAGAAAAAGAGAATGAGAACTAGTCACTAGAAAAGAGTCACCAACCAGAAAGAGCTCCCAATAGTCAAAATAAAAAAAGCAAAGAAAAAAATTTGTAAAAATATTTTTTATATTTTATTTGAATTACAGCTCCTCAAATAAAATATATCTGTTTGTATTAATATAAATGAATGTATAATTAAATTAATGGGAGATATTTTTCTTTACAGAAGACTTCTAATAAGGATAATGAAAACCCAACAGTTCAATATTCAGCAAAAATTGCTGCAGGCAAGATCAGTGAACAAATGCAAAAATAGGAGCAACTCCAAAGAAAAACAGGATATTTTCAATGTCAAAAAATATATTCTTCAAAATATTTGTCAATTTCTGTGATTGTTGGTTGTTTCAACCTATGTCCACAATTTTTTTGATGCTGCTTTCTGACTATTTAAGGAAACTTAAAATTAGTAACTTTGAAGTGGAGACACCGGAAGGCATCTGTCTCATCAAGTGTTAAAGGTGACATTACATATAGTAAGGCATGTGGACTTCAGGTGATTAGGAGCCTCTGTGCTCATGAGAAAACATCAGACACATCAAATTAGGAAGTATTTTATACAAAACCTGCCCAATACTCTTCAAAAGTGTCAAAGTGTGGAAAAGCAACATATCTCCAGAAATTATACTATACTGGAGGAAACTAAATATATAACAAATGCTAATTGCAACAAGGTCTCCACATGGGATCCAGGAATATTAGTGGGAAAGAAAAGAATTTAGTTGGGAAAATTGATGAAAATAAAATTTTCTCTTTTTTGGGAGTGTAGAGTGTATAAATGTGATTTCTTTGTTTTGATAATTATACATCATTTCATAAATTGAAATAAGGTGGACGTACTTTTAAAAAATGAAATTATTGTGGCTTTGCTCCTTGATAGCTTGCTTCACTATATCATTACCATTTTGTATGCTATTAAATATTCTTCTATAGAATGACTTTTAAAAGCAGAGAATGAACCATCATTAATATGTTAATGCAACATACTAAACAATTGCCTTAGTGTTAAATATAAGTATATTTATATTTTTTGTGCTTATAAATAATTTTGTGGAATAATGGAGGGCACTAGGGAAGAATAGAGTTACTTTAGATTATGTAGAGGAGAGTGAAGGGAGGGGAGGGATTTAAGGGGTAGGAAGGATAGTAAAATGAATCAGACATTATGACCCTATGTGCATATATGATTACATGACTAGTATAGTTATACATCATATGCAATGAGAAGAATGAGAAGTTGTACTCCATTTATGTATAAGGTGTCAAAATGCATCCTACTGTCATGCACAACTATTTAGAACAAATAAAAAAATTTTAAAAAATAATTAACTTAAAAAAGTACAATTTTGTGGAAATCTTGTTGTTCTTATAATTCAGCTCTTGTTTCATCTCTACATTTAAAATATAGTATCATGACGCTTCGTAATTTCTTAATATTTTGTATTCCAAGGACTAAGAACAAAGAAGAAAACAAATTGCAAAATGTAAATATGTATTAGTAGATTCACATAGAGATGTCAATGGCATGAAGATGATGAGAGAGATCTAAAAATGCTGGTCTTAAAGTTTGGAGATAGAAAGGCATGAACTATAATACCCAGGAGTCACCAGAAACTGCAAAAGGAAAAGAACAGGCTCTCCTCTAGAACTCCCGGAGGGCATATGACTGCCCAGCAGACACAATGATTTCAGCACAGGAATGCAGACTTTAGATTTATGCCCACTTGAATTATAGGAGAATAAGTTTCTGCCACTTGGGCCACCAAATTTTGTGATGATTTGTCACAGTAACCAGAGGGAACTAATATAGTAACATATTTTAAAAACAGTCAAAATATATTTTTAAAGAGTTAATTAGAATGAACATTGAAACATGCTTTATTCAAAAATTAAAAATTTGCTTTTAGTTATGAACACAAGAATACTTTATTGAATAAGAGAGTGAGTCAAAAACTGAAAATGCTAAAAGTTAGCAGAAATAATAGATAATTCTGAATTTTAAAAATTTTTATGACCTTATAATTCCTAAATATGAGCTTCTTCATTAAAACTGTAATGATCTATTAATACATAAAATAAAGGTATAATTTTAAATATATAATCAGAGAGCTGCAATATTAAATCAGTATGTATAGTTAATGTATTATCTCAAATAAAAACATCCAAACAAAATAGAAATAGCAGATTGAGAGGAGTGGATAATAAAGGACAGCAATCAAGCAATGAAGTCAAGATAACTTCAGATTATTAAGAAGAAAATTATTAAGTTGTATAAAATTTTCCAGGGACTGCAAAATATATCAAAACATATCTGTTGTATGTGTATGCTTGTTCAAACTTTCAGAAATGTAACAGAAAAGGAAATATTCAATCTGATTGTACCTGTCATGGGTAAGCTAATATCACAAATAAAATTTAGTTGAATAGTGTTTGAACTATAAATTAAAATAATAGCATTTCTGAACCAAGAGACAATCATTAGAGAAAGGAATAAATTATCCAATATTACTTTGATAAAATACTGTGCCAGAATGCTCTGGAATATTTCAATGAGTGTTAAAATTATAAAATTGGTGGTGCCTGCATGAATAGTTCACTTATGAGTCATTGATGGTAGTTGTGTTCTGGAATTTAGTGCAGGGCCCTTCAGGGATATGACTGGTGTTGTTGTCCCTTAGCAAGATCAGCATAAATGATGGTATAGACTGTAGCTTAGGACATCCTTGAAAATAAAATGAATATCTTGAAAGAATTTTATGAGAAAAAGGGCAGTATGTACTTTCTATAGTAGGTCCAATAGAAACACTAAATACAAAAATAAATTATTACATTCCAATGATGACATGAGAAGTAAAACGAGGCTATAAATAGTACTCTGTCCAACACACACACACACACACACACACACACACACCTTCAATTTACAAAGATCAACTTCAGGAGAGTAACTATGAAATTTTGGATGATACTCTTCATTTGCATTTGCATTTTGCAAACTACAAGGCTCTATCATAAAGCATCTGTATTTTTTAAATATCCCCAGTAAATAAATATAGATTATTCAATTTTGGGTGGTTTTATTTCTATTCTTATATTGGTTTCTGGTTTACCAGGTTTTAGAGTCCATAAGTAAGAAGTTAAAACACTTATTCAAAAATAAGTTGAAAAATTTCAGCATTTAACATTTTATTAGTTTTGTATCAAAAGTGTTTTTCCTTTTGTTGTTAAGAGTCCACTTCTATTGCCTGGTGACACAAAAAATACAACTATATGATTAGTTGCAAAATCTGTTTACAAAAATTTTTTTTTGAAAAGCAGCTAGTGGGTATAAAATGTATGCAGAGTAAATGCTGTGGAAAATACCAATAATTTCACCAGAGAGAAAACTTGTCTTGTCATATCTGTCTCCACTTCATTGCACTTTTCTTTATGTACTATATTTTGAAATGACTCTTAACTTTTACAAGAATAAGACATTTTAGAAAACAAATTCAAAGTCATAATATTCAAGAAACACAATTACTGTAAGTTGATTTTGAAATATTAGTGGGTAGCAACATATTTTAGTTTTCCAGGGAGAGAAATACCATGAAATATTTTGGAATATATACACAAATGCAAATTTAAAGGATAACCTCTACTAGGGTAATGTAAGAAAACCCTGACATATTGATGACATCTTGTGAATATTTTTCTTTATAAAGTTTCTTGCTCTATTTCTGAAACAATAAATTTTTACTTAACATAAAAATTGTGTTTCAGATCATTTTTTTCTGTACTGGGAGTTGGCCCTTTTTTATTTTTTACTTTGAGACAGGTTCTTTGCTAAGTTGCACAACCTTGCTAAATTGCTGAGGCTGGCTTTAAATTTGCCATCCTTCTGCCCCAGCCTTCCAGACTGATGGGATTACTGGTGGGTGCCACTGCAATCAGCTCGGGTAAACTTTACAATAAAGACCATGAATACAGTACTTTGATTATGCATAAATTGTTGATTGGTTTGGAAAAACAAATTATAAAGCAAGATTCATTGTTTAGTATGTCTTTTGAAAATAAGAAGTTAGAAAATATAAAAAGCAAAAGTACAAAGGAGAAAGTAATAAATATAAAAAAAGAATCATTCTCTAGGATATATGTGACCACTAAATAGCAAAAGAGGGGAAAGGATGAATTATCAATTAAAAATTTATAAATAGGTTAAATAGGCAATTTATACCTAAAGAAATAGCCAATGCACTTAAGAAAAGGTGAGAACATGCCACCTACAGGCAGAAAAATAAAATTGACACAAAGAACCTGATTTTATGTAGAATGGTTACCTAAAATTGTGTGGTGCTATAAATGGAAAGTGCCTCCCAAAGGACCAGGGGTTAAAGGGTTCCTACAGGGCTTGACAGCATTGGGAGATGGGGGAAACTTTAAGAGGTAGAACTTAGTAGGAGGAAATGAGGTCACTGTGGCCATGCCCTGAAAGGGGATTTCTGATATCTCACCATTTTCTCTTTCCTATTTCACCAACCATGAGGGGAACCGACCTCCGACCCCATGTGTTCCCATCAAGGTGTACTGCCTTGCTGTGTTAGCTTTGCATAACTGTGACCAAAGTAACTGACAGGAACAACTTAGAGGAGGGAAAGTTTATTGTGACTTAATCTCTGGTTTCAGAGATTAAGTTCATGGTGGGCCAACTTCAATGCTGTGGGCCAATGGTAAGGCAGTATAACATGATGGAAGATCATGCCAGGGGGAAGATACAAATGACACATTGGACAGAAGGCAGAGAGAATGAAGATGAAAGGGACCACAAAGAAGATGAACACTTCAAGGGCACTCCGCAGGGATGCACTTCCTCCAGTTATGCCTCACCTGTGTATAGTTACCATCCAGTTCATTCAAACTAGGATGGGCTGATTAAATTACCACTCTCACACTCCAACTATTTCACCTCTGAGCATCCCTCCATTAATGCTGTAGTTTTGTGGGGACTCTTCATTTCCAAATCATAGCACTTGCTATGGATCCAAAGTAAAGTAAGTTTGTAAATTTCCAAATTGTAAACCAAAATAAACATTTACTCTGGATAATTTATTTATATCAGGTATTTGTTATAGTAACAGAAAGCTGAATAATGTGACAATTTATGATCCTTATAAAATATAAATGTAAAAATATGTAAGAAAACTCTTATGTTAGACCTAGTGTGTCAAAGGCCCAGTAAAGAACCATTCAAAGAAGTAATATAAATATATTGAATAAAATTAATGTGGCAAATGTATATGAAAGAAAATAACAAAAAAGAGGGAAAAGATTGACAGTTATCAACAAAGGTAAATTTCCATGACATTGTAATTAGTGAAAAAGAATATGAAAAAGAAAATGATTAAAGTAGTATTTTTTTTTTAAATTTTTTTTTTTTATTTACTTATTGATTCATTGAACACAAATGGAGTACAGCTATTGTTTCACTGGTTGTACACAAAGTAGAGTCACACCATCTGTGCATTCATGCATGTACACAGGGCAATGGTATCTGTCACACATTTTGTTATTAATTTTACCCCCCACCCACCCCCCACCCCTCCCTTCCCTCTATGCTAGCTATCTTTCCTCCATTCTTGCCATCTTTCCCCCCCACATTATGCATCGTCATTCATTTATCAGAGAGACCATTCATTCGGCTTTTGGATTTTTGGGATTGGCTGATCTCACTTAGCATAA
>JAJEJO010000867.1:299890-359010 GCA_020662805.1 Glaucomys volans
ATGTTCATTAGAGATATGGGTCTGAAATTTTCTTTCCTTGATGTGTCCTTCTCTGGTTTTGGTATCAGGGTGATATTAGCTTCATAGAATGAGTTTGGAAGGGTTCCCTCCTCCTCTATTTCATGAAATACTTTGAGGAGTATTGGAATGAGCTCTTCTTTGAAGGTCTTGTAGAACTCGGCTGTGAATCCATCTGGTCCCGGACTTTTCTTTGTTGGTAGGCTTTTGATGACTTCCTCTATTTCATTGCTTGAAATTGATCTATTTAAGTTGTGTATGTCCTCCAGATTCAGTTTGGGTGGCTCATATGCCTCTAGGAACCTGTCGATGTCTTCCAGGTTTTCTATTTTGTTGGAGTATAAATTTTCAAAGTAACTTCTTATTATGTTTTGTATTTCAATTGTGTCTGTTGCAATGTTTCCATTTCCATCGCGAATTTTAGTAATTTGGAGTTTCTCTCTCCTTGTCTTTGTTAGCGTGGCTAAGGGTTTATCAATTTTGTTTATTTTTTCAAAGAACCAACTTTTGGTTTCGTCAATTTTTTGAATTGTTTCTTTTGTTTCAATTTCGTTGATTTCAGCTCTGATTTTGATTATTTCCTGTCTTCTACTACTTTTGGTGATGATCTGTTCCTCTTTTTCTAGGGCTTTGAGCTGTAATGTGAGGTCATTGATTTGTTGACTTTTCATTCTTTTATTAAATGCACTCTCTGCAATGAACTTTCCTCTTAGCACTGCTTTCATGGTGTCCCAGAGATTTCGATATGTTGTATCTTTATTCTCGTTGACCTCTAAGAATCTTTTAATTTCCCCCCTAATGTCTTCTGTTATCCATGTATCATTCAATAGCATATTATTTAATCTCCAGGTCTTGGAGTAGTTTCTGTTTCTAACTTTCTCGTTGATATCTAATTTCATTCCATTATGATCTGATAGTATACAAGGTAGTATCTCTATGTTTTTGTATTTGTTAAGAGTAGCTTTGTGGCATAACATATGGTCTATTTTAGAGAAGGACCCATGCGCTGCTGAGAAGAAAGTGTATTCGCTTTTTGATGGATGGAATATTCTATATATGTCCGTTAAGTCCAGATTAGCAATTGTGTCATTGAGTCCTATAGTTTCTTTATTCAATTTTTGTTTGGAAGATCTGTCCAATGGTGAGAGAGGAGTGTTAAAGTCTCCGAGTATTATTGTGTTTTGGTCTATTTGATTCCTGAAATTGAGAAGGATCTGATTGACATACATGGATGCGCCATTGTTTGGTGCATAAATATTTATGATTGTTATGTCCTGTTGATTTATGCTACCTTTAAGCAATATGAAATGTCCTTCTTTATCCCTTCTGACTATCTTTGGTTTGAAGTCTGCTTTGTCTGAAATGAGGATGGAAACCCCAGCTTTTTTACTCAGTCCGTGTGCATGGTATGCTTTTTCCCAACCTTTCACCTTTAGTCTGTGGGCATGTTTTTCTATGAGATGAGTCTCTTGAAGGCAGCATATTGTTGGGTCTTTCTTTTTAATCCAGTCTGCCAGTCTATGTCTTTTGATTGATGAGTTTAGGCCATTTACATTCAGGGTTATTATTGAGATATGACTTGTATTTCCTGTCATTTTAGCTTTTTTAGGGTTTTTAGCTTAACTTTGTTTCTCCTTTGATGGACTCTTTCTTTAGGGTAGTTCCTCCCCATGATGACTGAAATTGTTATTTTTCGTCTCTTCCTCTTCGAATACCTTGTTGAGAATGTTCTGTAGGGCAGGCTTTCTCTTTGTGAATTCTTTAAGCTTTTGTTTATCATGGAAGGATTTTATTTCATCATCAAATCTGAAGGTAAGTTTTGCTGGGTACAAGATTCTTGGTTGGCATCCGTTTTCTTTCAGAGCTTGAAATATGTTGTTCCAGGCCCTTCTTGCTTTTAGGGTCTGGGCTGATAAATCTGCTGATATACGTATCGGTTTCCCCCTGGGGTAATCTGATTCTTTTCTCTCGCCGCCTTTAAAATTCTATCTTTGTTTTGTATGTTAGGCATTTTCATTATAATGTGCCTTGGTGTGGATCTGTTGTAATTCTGTGCATTTGGTGTCCTGTAAGCTTCTTGTAATTGATTTTCCATCTCATTCACCATATTAGGGAAATTTTCTGATAATATTTCCTTGAATAGATTATTCATACCCTTGGTTTGTATCTCTGCGCCTTCCTCAATCCCAATTACTCTTAAATTTGGTCTTTTCATGATGTCCCATATTTCTTGGAGGATTCGTTCATGATTTCTAACCATCTTCTCTGTTTGTTCGACTTTGTTTTCAAGATTAAATATTTTGTCTTCATTGTCTGAGGTTCTATCCTCCAAGTGATCTATTCTGTTAATTATGCTTTCTATTGAGTTTTTAACTTGGTTTATTGTTTCCTTCATTTCCTTGTTTCCTTCAAGAATTTCTGTTTGTTTTTTCCTCAGAATTTCTATCTCTTTATTGAAGTAATTTTTTGCTTCCTGCAATTGCTCTATTAACTGATTATTCATAGCCTGAATCTGCTCTCTCGTCACATCATTCTCTTCTCGGATCACTTTAATTATGAACATTCTGAACTCCATTTCTGTCATTCCTTCTACCATGCTGTCTTTGGGTTCTCTTGATATATCATCTAGGTTTAATTGGGACACTTTCTTCCCGTGTTTTCTCATGGTGCTCGTGTATCTTCCCCTCTGTTGCTTGAGGGGTGTTTGATCAAGCGGTGACCCAAGAAAGGTGCTGTCCCACTGCCTCCAGGTTGGGAATGATCAATGCTTCTGGGCAGAGGCAGCCTAGTGTTGATAGACAATTAGATACAGCAAGGTGGTAGACTCCGGGCCTGGGTGTGGGCCTGGGCACTAGTTCAAGTTGGGGTGGTGTCACAGAACTGTGCTCAGTGATGGAGACACTGGGCTTGAGAGCCCAGGCTGACCTGAACTCCTCGCTGGGGGTTCAGGCAGTGGCAGGTGGTTGCTCTCTCCTGGGGACACTGTAAGCTATTGCCAAAGGCCCAAAGCTCCCTGCCCCATCACTCCAGACACTGCTGACACTGCTGGCGGCCCCAGGAAGCTGGAAATGACCCCCTCTGCCAGGGAAGCCACCAAACTCAGAGCAGTTCCACCTCCCCACCGGAGTCAGTGATTCCAGGGGCTTCGGGCCAACCTCTCCATGTGCGGCTGGAGGGCCTGGGAAGCCCGAGATGGGCACTCTCTGCCAGGGAAGCTGCGGAAGTGGGGCAGAATAGTTCCCACTCCCAGCCAGAGACTGCGTTCTCAGAGTCTCCCGGCTGGAGCTCCCCTGACGCAGCTCGCGTCCCCAGGAAGCTGGAAATGGACCCCCTCTGCCGGGAAGCCGCCAAACTCAGAGCAGTTCCACCTCCCTGCCGGAATCAGCGATCCCAGGGGCTTCGGGCCAACCTCTCCCGGTGCGGCTGGAAGGTCTGGGAAGCCCGAGATGGGCACTCTCTGCCAGGGAAGCTGCGAAAGTGGGGCAGAATAGTTCCCACTCCCAGCCAGAGACTGTGTTCCCAGAGTTTCCCGGCTGGAGCTCCCCTGACACAGCTGGAGGCCCCAGGAAGCTGGTATTGGGCCTTCTCCGCCAGTTAAGCCGCCAAAATGGCGTGGGGTAGTTCCATCTCCCTGCCAGAGTCAGCGTTCCCAGAGTTTCCCGGACGCCTCTGAATGCCCCAGGTAGCCTGAGATGCTCGGTCTCTGCCTGGGAGGCCGTCGGCTGGTGCTGGAGCCACGGCCAGTGATTCCAAAGCGCTACTGGGGACCCGCACTCACTTGTTGGCTGGCGCAGACCCAGGTCGGTTGCTCCGAAGCTGCTGCCGGGTCTGGCGCTTCCGGATGGTAGCTGCCCGCGGCGGGCCGAGCCCAGCCCGGCTCGGCTGAGTTGGTTCTGGAGCGGCACCTGGGGACCCCTTATATGTGCTTTGAATATAAAGTCTCGTTGAGAGTCATATTCCTGCTGTTTGAATCCCGAGCAAGTAGGAATCCATGGAGCAAGTAGGAATGCAGCCTTCCTCTAGTCCGCCATCTTGGATCGAATCCCTAAAGTAGTATTTTTAAAGGACAAAGTGCATATGTGTGACCTATGATTACAAATATAGGAAATTGAGTTGAAGAATGCACAGAAAACTCATGATGGTGAGAAGGAAATGGAGGTGGCTTAAAGTGGATTTCAAAGGTACCTGCACATCATTATTTCTTATACTGAAAACTGGCAAATGGAATCAAATGCTAATAAATATGAATATTCATGAATATAAGGACAGTTGTCTTATTTTTTCTTTCATTGTTTTTCCACTTTTTTTTTAAATCTGAGATTGAGCCCAGGGGCTCTTTACCACTGAGCTATGTTCCCTACTACAGCCCATCTTTTTCTTTGTTTGAGAAAGTCTTAAAAAGTTTTTAAGGCTGGCCTTGAACCACATCCTCTTGCCTCATCCTCCCATATCCCTGAGGTTTCAGGCATGTGCCCCATGCTAGGCTGGTTTTACACATTTAAAAAGTTTTTTCAACTAAAAAAGAATTTTAAAGTTAAACAATGATACTTAAGAATGGAGATTTTTTTTCATAAATGGACAAGAGGAATGCAATGAAATGATTTTAAAAAACATTTTATGACTTAATCTTTGAGAATTATGTGCCTAATTTAGGTTATGTCAAAAAATTACAAAACGAACTTAATAAAAAGTCACAAATACCAGTACAATTAGCAAAATTTAAAAAATATTTTGTAAGATTCCTTTGAGGAAAATGAGCCTAATTTAGGTTATATCAAAAAAGTACAGAACTTCAGCTTAACAAAAAGTCATGAATACCAACAAAATTGGCAAAATTTAAAATCATATAAGCATAGCAAACTTATTTAAAGAACAATTAGCAAACTTGGAGAGATTTAAAGTCAACAAATAAATTAAGAATATTATCTGAAAATGACATTTCGCCAAAATACCTGTTCAGGCCCAACCTACTGATGGCCCTTCCTTAAAATCAACTGTATCACATAAGGTAAACTAGTTAGCAGAATTTCACCCATGTGGAACAAGCCAGGATACTTAGGAGTGGAGAATTTGGAGATTCAGTTCTGCATACCATGCCTACTGAGTTTTACAAGGGAGACTCATGATTATAGGTTTGATCTTTGACAGAATCTCCATCAGTTCTTGAAGTATTTAACTAAATACAATACTAAATAACATTTCTAAATTGATTTAAGCTATCGCATATCATTAATTAACAATGAGGGAATAGAAATATTTGCACAAATTTCAGTAATACATATTATTATCATCTCTCATCTTCATTTTTGAGATTGAGAATTCTCACCAATGCAAAAATATATAAAAAAGAAGTAAAAGCTATCAATATATGTAAAGAGGAGAAAAAACACAATTATATGTGATAATATGGGTTTATTTTGAAAATCAAGAAAATGAGTTGAAACAAATATTTATAAACTAATTTAATAGCATTGTTTTGCAAAAGTGTTATGCCACCAGTGTATTATGCATACATAAACAATAAGAAGTTTAAAGACACAAGGAAAGAAAATGATTGATGGATACAACAAAATAAAACACAAATAGGAATATGCTTAAAATTGAAGTCTAATATTCACCTAAGTGTTATAAAATTAAAATAGGTAAATACAGTAAGCAATACAAAACTATTGTGTCATTTGTTGTTGATTTTATATAAAATATATGTTGTCATATATTCATATTAAGTAATGTGTAGGCTGTCCAGATATTCATAAAATCATATTTGTAATATTCTTATATTCTCCAAATTCTCTATTCTCTAAAACCTATTACTCTAAATATTAATGCAAATCACAATATATAGAATAATTTTAAAAAAGTAGAGAAACTCTATCATTAATCCAACTTGATTTCATAGTAATTACTACGTTTTACTCTTCAGGAAGTCAAGTACTTCACTTAGCCTACAAAGAAAGCCATGCAATTATTAAATAGCTATTTTTAAATGCTGGGTAAAACCTTCATTTCCTTCAATTGCAATCACAACCTCTGCACTTTTCCACTTCTTGTTGAGAAACTCAAGTAATAACAACCTTCGTCACAATCAAGAATTCTTTATGTCTTACTTTTGTGTATTTCTTATTAATCTTCATGCTCTACTTGGTCCCTAGTCATTGGGGGTTAAGCTTTCTATGTTTTCCCTTTTTTTTTGGGGGGGGGTGGGGGGGAGGTGAACATGCAAACTATATTATTGTACCTTCTCAGTGCATGGCAGTACAATTTAAGTAATATTACATCTTCTTTAATCTTTATTTTTCATTTGTAGTCTGTTCTCACAAAATTAGCTTTAATTCCTTTGCCTTCATTTCCATATCCATCATTATGTTTAAAAAAAGGAAAAAATCAGAGCATAAGATATTAAATACACAGGTAATCTTTCACTTTAAGAACATCAATAACTTCAATAATCATCCTCCTCTGAAACAAAATGTGAAATCTTTTACATGTTAACTAAATATCTTTCATTTAATAAATTTCATTAAGTCATTGTGCAATTGAAGAAGTCTATAACATTTTTAAAAATATCTATAACATACATGTTTAAATTTTTGTTAAATAATAATGTGGAGCAAAATATTTCAAGTTATTGTATGATAAAGTAAGGAGTAAATAAATATACAAATGTAGGCATTAAAATCGGTGCCTGTTTACAGTTGTTAATTCCCACATTGGTTTCCTAATTGATAGGATGATGGCAGGACAAGGCAAATAGAAGCTGGTGGAAATACTCATTACACACTGGCCAGAAAAAGAGGCAACATCACTACTTAGGAGAAGTTGTGGGGACAAATATTTCCATCTATATCATGAAAGGTACAGAAGTTGAGATCATATAACCTTTCTTTTTAACACACTAGTTTGATATGTGATTTGGCAAAAGACAGACTGATATGAAAGAAGATGAGAATAATGCCAATATGGAATTCTGATACCAAAAGCTGTTTCTGTCCTAACATGTGGTATCTTACCCTAGTAAATGAAACCAATTACCATAATCCAGTAAGGAACAATTAGCTTAGAATTTTCTAGTCTCATAAGATAATGAAGAATAGGAAGAGCAGTAAAATTTTGCTTTCTGGTATATCATAATATAGGGGGATTTTTTTTTTCCTCTTGGTTTCACATAGAACATTAAGCTAGCAAGTACCTTGATGAAATCATGACTGTTAGATCTGGAAGAAAGGACACAGCAAACATTACAGATGCATCTGGGAAATCCTTGCAGGTCTGAGGGCAGCAGTTAAACTTTGAAACTGTGGAGGGGACTGACAATTCTTTCTTTGGATCTTTGGATCTAATGTGTATTAGGATGTACTCTATACAATGACAACAGTTTACTTTCCCTTGTACAAGACTTCAGAGAAAACCCCGATTTTGAAAGCAACAAAATTCACATCTGAGTGTGCTACTCAAGCAAATAATGAATAACCCGAAATGTTCCCAGTTTCAAATGCAGTCCAGACAAAAGGAATTTTAGCATTCCATAAAATTTTCACAGTGTTATAATACCTTTATAAAGGAGATAAAATGAATTAAAATATAAAAACCATTGCATTGCACAAAATACGCATATAATCATTTCACCTTCAATAAAGTTTTCATTTGTGACCACCTCATCTCTAAATAAACCTAACAGAAATAGAAAAGATGTGGTAAAGGACAATGACAAGGACTGTAATAATGAGCAATACTTTAGGAGTGGATTCCAAATGAGGGGGAGATTAAAAAGACCGGACTGAATTGTGCTGAGGAGATGGAGGGGTAAAGGTGATAAAATAGAGGCATAATAAGTCAGGAATAGAAAAAAGATGCAAAGAGTTCTTCCCTTTTACCCTTCTTAAAATTCAAGGACAATGTATGAAACTAGAGTGCTTAAAAGATGAAAATGGAGGTCTTCTTCCCAAGAATAAATTGTCAAAAAAATAGTTTCAAGTGTGTCTGTCAGTTCGATTCCTAATTGGAAATCTGCATCCGTTCTGCAAATCTGTTTCCCAGTATTTATTCATATGATAGAATTCTGAATATTAAAATAAGTCTAGAGATCATTGTAGTCTGTTTTAAATTAAAGAATAAAAGGAAACTGATGCTCAGTTTGTTACACATATGTATTCATAAATCTATTTAGTGGAAAAATTGCTTCCAGGGTTATGTTAGTTGTCTTTTGAGCACTCAAATCAAATTCAGAGTTATTATCACATATTATAATTCACATAGCTTATTTATCTGCATATGTAAATGCATACTTATGCACTATTGATGTGCACTGAACATTGTACATATACAAATATATTTGATGCATCAATAACATGTTTTTAGGTTTATGTTTTAATTCATTTTACTATATGCCTTTTCATTTCAAGGTAAATTAATCATCTACTTGTCATCAATCCACATGCAAAAATATTTTATCTAAATTCATCTATGAATTGATACCTATCCTGCATACTTTTAATGTGGAGTATCAATAGATAATATATTGATATGAAAAATTAAGTATTTCCTTCTGGAATAAATTGAGCTACTAATGTATAGCTCCTGTGAGTTACATAAACCTTTCTTCTGTACAATATATTCAGCATCAGACATTTTATCATAGCAACAGAAAATGAACTAATACAACCTGTCTCTAAGCACTGTCCTAAAAAGCATTTACTGAATAATAAGAAAGTTAAGAAATCCATGATAAAATGCTATTGTTTTTCACAGCTATTGTATTATTGCATTTCTGGACAATTAAAGTGTGGGCAGTACTTCTGTATTTCAAAATGTACAGAGTGGTAGGGTAGATTGTCTTCTTGATTCCAACTATTTTTCCATCATTGTGGAGGAATATTATGTACTTCTGACCATTGAAGTGATTCATGCAGTGGCCCTGTAAGGCATGCATTTCTCCACCCATTGTGGTTGGGCTTCATCATATAATTTATTTTAATCAATGAAAATTTAGCAAGTATGTTGTGTCAGTTTTATGTAGAAACAGTAAGAACCATCACCAATATTTATCATCTTCCTTGCTATTTTCCCTCTACCATGAGAATAAGCAGCTCAAATAAAGGCTGCTACTTTGAATTTGGTTCAGGAATGAGAAGATGGTGAAACACAGCTGACCAGAGTTTAATGGATGAATCCAACAGCTGATAAGGTATATTAAGAACAATAGATATTAAACCCAAAAACCATTTCAAGGAACAACATCATAAAGTTGTCTTCTTGTGTTTTCTTTTAGGGATTTCATGTTACATGCTTAAATTCATGTGTTAGTCAGCTTTTCATCACTGTGAATAACATCCCTATGAAGACAACTTAGAGGAGGAAAGATTTATTTTTGGTTCATGGTTTAAGAAGATTCAGTTCATGGTTAGTTGACTCTAAGACAGAAAATTATGATAGGACAGGGTGGAGCAAAGTTGTTCAGCTTATGACAGCTGGAAAGTGGACAGAATGAGAGAGGAAAGGGCCAGAGAGAAGTTAAAATCTTCCAGGTCATGTCCCCAATGACCTTCCTCAAAGTAGGTCCTATCCACTGCCAAAAGTCCATTCAGCTATGAGTGGATCATTCCATCAAATGGATCAAATCAAGGATGAGATCAGAACCCTCATGACCTAATCATTGACTGAAAGTCCCACATTTGAATCTTGCTACATACACATGGGCTTTGGGGGAACATTCTACATGAAAATCATAATAACCTGTAATCCATCTGCAAGTTAAATTTAATGTACTAGGTAAGGTCAGGATCTAACTTCATTCTTCCATGTGTGGATATCCAGTTCTCTCAGCACTATTTATTGAAGAGATGATTCTTTCATCATTGTATATTCTCAGCATCCTTTCATTTCTGGGTTCTCTATTCTATCCATTGTTTTTATTTCAGTGCCATACTGTGTCTATTACTGTTGCTTTGCAATACATTTTGATGTCAAAAAGTACGATACTTCCAGCTTTATTTTAACTTGAAACTTCTTTGATTATTTGAGGCAAAGGATAACAAAAGCAAAATTGGACAAGTGGAATTACATTAAAAATAAGTTTCAGTATAGCAGAGGAAGCAATGAAATGAAAAGGGACACCATGGAATGGGAGAAAATATTTGATAATCATATACCTTATAAAGAAGCAAGATGCAAAATATGCATGGAAATTTTACAAATTGATAGGGAAATTGATTTAAAATTCACCCTGACTGAAATTAAGTAATGGATGCAGGGAAATACAAATCAAACTATAATTGGATATCTCTTCATACCTGTTTTTATGAAATGAGGACGAGTGTTGGTGAAGGCGTGGGAAAAAGTAAGCCCTTGCACACTATTGGTGGGCATGTAAATTGGTACAGCCCCTATGGGAAAGAGAAAGGAGGTGCTATGGTTTGAATTTTAATCTCCCCTGAAGGCCCACATGCTAAAAGCTTGGTCACCAGCCTGGGACTCTTTTGGGATTTTCTGGAGGAGGAGCCTATGGAAAGGTAGGTAGTTTGTTGGGTTTATGACCTTGAAGAAGATATTGGGATCCCAGACCTCTCTTGCTACTTTTGGCTTCCCAACTACCATGAGGTGAAAAGTTTGCTCTGCCTTCTGCTTCCCACCATAGTACTCCTTCCCTCTGCCCAGGCCTGAAGCAAGAGGGCCAAGTAACCACAGACTGAAACCTCTGAAACCAGAGCCCAAACAAATTTTCTTCTTTGTAAGATGATTATCTCATGTATTTTCCATGGCAACAAAAAGCTGAGCAACACAGGAGTTTCCTCAGAAAATTAATAGAACTCACATATGAACCAACAATCCCATTTCTGGGTGTATGTCCAAACAAATCAACACCTGGATCTCAAGAGGTATCTGCCTGCCCATGCTTGTTACAGCATAGTTTCAGAGGTGGGGAAAACTTAAATCTTCATTGGAAGACAAAAGGGGTAAAGAAAAGTGTGGAAGAAATTATATCTTTGACTCATTGCTGTTGAGCTTGGTCAAGTAAGTTGATCAAGGCAACGGAAAGTGAGTCGAAGCGACAATATGTCAGATATGAGCTGAAGCTTTAGAGCACATCATGTTTTGTCAGTAATCATGTTCTGCCATCAGAAGAGCATCCTTGAAGTACACGCTGCTCTTTCAACCTGGGCACTAAAACAGGAAACACATGAACCAGAGTGATCAGATGGAGCTCAGCAGAGCAGAAGCAGCCAAAACTGAATCATGGCCACAAAAGTACAAAATGAAAGAAAAGCAAAGGTCTGTGGCTCTAAGTTACTAAGATTTGTGTGTGTCCTTGTTACTGCTGCAAAACTTACTACTAGGCAAGGGCATCAGATTCTTATACAATGGATATTCTATTCTCTATGAAGTGGAAGAATACTCACTAACTACAGTGTTCCCAGGGATTACATTAAACTCTGTGGATATAAAGATTTTTAAAGCATTCTTATTGTTAAAAATAACATGGATTACGCTGTAGTGGATAGGAACAATAGACTTAATACTATAAGTGGTTTTTATATGTGAAGTCAGAGGACCACCTAACTGCACCTATATTATAGAATGCGGAGAAGTATTGGCAGAAAAAAAAAATAACTAACCAACCTACATCATGGAAATATGCCAAAGTTCACAGAAAGGATAAATTGAGGTCTTATGGACCATAGGGAAAAATAGGAATAAGAGTCAAGAATGCAAGCACACAGAATTTGTAAAACAGTCATAGAAGCCTGGTTGTTGGTAGGTACCAAACAAAAAAGTTATTCAGTGCCAAGTTAAACTTGACCTTTCTTAGCATACTAATGAACTTGCACTTTACCTGGTTGGATGAATGATAGGAGAATGAAAAATGAAGTATTAATTCAGGGCAAAAGAGAAAAGTGGGTGTAAAAATGCACGTAAGAAATTGAACTAAGATATAGTCATTGGCAGTAGAGATATGTGTCTCCTGCTTGTGATAGAGGAGAAAGACCAGAGGTAATTTGGTTTCACTCTGATGCACAAATGCTCGTGTTAGCCAAAGAGAAAAGCTGATGCTGATGACCTTGCATCCCTCACTGATGATAACCTGAGGCCCAGTCATACTTCTGTGACTCTTGCTGAGACATGAAAATTAGAAATCTGCACAAATAAACCAAGGTCAAGTTCCAGAGAGAGAGGATTACACTGCAGCCTCTTAAAGCCATATGGTTCCCAAGGGACCTTGTCTATATAAAGTGACTGCAGGAGGTGATTGACACTGTGGGAGGAAGGAAGTTAAAGAAAAAGGTGGGGAAAAGCTTTGGATATTGACATCAATATTATTGTCTTTATATTATTTTGTCCATGTACCAAATAACTTTGTTCTCTTGATCTCTTAAGACCCCAGGGTTCAATCTAAGTTTATGTAACCCAAACAGGTGATGTGAGAAAAAGAATTGTTTTTTGTCCTGGAACTGTGAAGTTCCAGCAGATGCCTTGTGCAGGATCAGTTATAGGAAAGAGAACACTGTATTTCAAGCTTTGTGTTTGAGACAGCAAGGACTAGGTAACTATTCTGCTCTTAGCAGTAAAGCCAACAGTTTAACATGAAATATAATAAGTCTGAGTCACTCTTAAGCAGAGAAATATTTAGAAGTAAAATACATTTACCTTATATCCTATGTCAAATAAAACTCAGAGGAAATGCAAAGTAACAATCCTGGTTATTTTCTGGGATAAAAAACATCCCAGAAACGTTCTGGGCAGTAGAAATCCTTCCAGTTCAGCCCTTTACATTCGACCAGCCTTTTCTGAATTGCTCAAGTGAACAGGCACATGGGCATTCTCACATTTCTTTCTGCCACCATCAAGAAAAGAAATCCATTTTTACAGAGGTCAACAAATCCAGGTTTATCAATAAAGGCAGTTTTAACCACAGGGACAATGTAGAAATTTTTATGAGTGGTTTTATTACTGCTCCAATTTTCAAATAAAAATAAAAGAAATAAAAATCATATTCTCACTTTTAATAGGTGGAAAAATTAATCCCTGTTTCTTTTCATAGATTTGAAGTCATTACATAATTTTTCCAGCTTTCAGTTGTTTAAAGAGATTACAAAGAGAACTGAAAGAGAAGTTATTGTAATGAAGAAGGCAGGAAAAAGAAGAGGAAGAACTTGAGAATTCACACAGTATGAAGGTTACCTTCTGAGAACCAGAACTGGCAGAGGAATTAGAACATAATATGAAGAACCACGGAAGTATTCGAGCTTTGATGAAGACACCTGATTCAGTTTGAGAGCAGGAAGTCTGAGTTCTCCCAATGAGAGTGTTGATGAAGGCAGGAACAAATCAATAAAAGATGTGAGAGTTGGGGAATGGCTGGTACCTTACAGGAAAATTTTAACTTAACTTTGTGAGATCAGTATAAAAGTATTTTCATAGTGTCTTGCATGGAACAGGATATGACCCTGTCACTGGGACTGATATTTGAAACCTGAAAGTGTTTGATGACAGGATACTCAGAGATGATTATTAGAACCTCAAAACAAGAACCAGAGGGAGTATGGAATTGTATACATCTTATGGGGGGGTTCAGGAATACAACCTCCATATTTGACCTAGGCTTGCATATAGAAATAAAACGTGCAATTTTTACAATTTATTTTATTCTCATAAATCAAATGTGAGGAGAGAAATGACAGAGGAAACAAAGGATGGAAAGATCTGATGAAAGGATGAGCAAAAGCCTGCCCTAACTAGTTTTTCGTTTCCTTTTTTTTTTTTTTTTTTTTTTGTTCCTGTGTGCATATCTTATTTTCCGCTTCACATCCAGTGCTCTGTACCTTCTGAACTGGCTCCTTTCTTTGGTTCTGCTGTCAATTACTTTCAATAGCAGCTACTTGTTCCCTTACCTTCCACGGTAATATTTACGATTCATGAGTCTGGAGGTTAAGGAAGCAAGTGCTTGTCTGCGTGTCATAAATTAATGCTGTCTGTATGGAATTCATTACCCTCCTTTCACACACTGGAAAGGAATAATACTAATAAAAAAATCGCTGTCATTGTCTATGTCCTTTGCTGGCTGAGCCTGATGTGTAACAGCAGGTGCTTTAGAAAGAAATGCTGTTAGCACTTGTAAAGGTTGGCCAGCCACAGCTCCGTCCTTTTAGCTTAGGGAAACAACATTATTTCTTTTGATGTTGGACTGTCAGGAGGTATTTTTACAGAATAGCTCAAGCAAACAAAGTGACACAAAATGAAAATGATTTCAGAATCCCGACTTGACTTAGAAACTGATAACATCATTGCTAGTTAACAATCACAAGAAGCATCTTTCTTCAAAAAAATTCGTAGTATATCTGTCTTTAATTTTTAACTTATTTTTAAATTTTTAATTGGCATTCTTATATGTTACAGTGTGAGAAGGGTCTTTTTAATGTTCTGCCTCTGACTATATGCCCTAATCATAAACATCTCTACCCTTAGTTGATTCTATTTTTTACAGGTATCAGTGAATACATTTACATGGTCTCAAAGCTGTGCATATAATGTGCCAATCAAAGCATGTCCAGAAGAATTATAATGAATATCTAGGATTCAATGACGGCCATTTTTAATCAGATGGTCATTTAATCATTAACGTCATTTGGAAAAGAATTTCAAGAAAGTATCATAATAACTTTCATTTCTCTAGATCTTAATATATTTCAAACTGACTTTACTCAAGTTATTTCATTTGATCTTCAAAACAGCTAAAAAAAATTACAAATCCAGTTTTCTCTACAAACTAACGGGATCAGTGAGGCTAAGAGTTCTGCCCAAGTCACACGCCCGGCATGGAGCAGAGTCAACCATAGAATCGTTCTCACTCAGCCCAACCCTAGAACAATTTTCTGTTCATAATGTGCCAAGGATTTTGAGATATATCCATAACATTTTGAAGTGATTTGTAGGCGGTGGAGAAAGCAGTTGAGAGCTGTTGTATATGTAGACTTCCTCCTCTGAGTCCTCATCTTGACCTCCTCCTTTTTGATTCAGAAGCCCTCACGCAGCTGCACGCATTCACCATGGCACCAGTAGCTCAGAAGTCTCTGCCCATTGACAGTTGTCAAATAAAATTTGTTCCAATAATCTAGATGTATCAGCGTATAAAAATAGGATTTATTGAAAACCATTGCTTTCTGAAAAATATTAAAATTATATAAACCTCAGGGAACTATAGAATCAATGTTCATTCCCTGAATCCCCATACCTCTCCTTCCCACTTTCCCAACCCATCAACATCTACTGATGGTAACAGAGAATCAAAGAAAACATGTTTGTGGCCCAGTCATCACTTTGAGACAAGTCTTTTTGTTTTCTGAAAGTCAATGACTCAGTATTCTAAATTCTTCGTGAATTTAAAAAATATATTAAAGGAAAAAAATTTAAAGAATATATGGGATAACAAGAGAAGCAATGTCTTGAAATCTCCACCTGAAACAGTAGGAAAACAGGTGAAAAATATCATTCAGCAAGGGTGTCCACCCCACTTCCTGTTGTGTTTGTGTGATTTGTGAATTGAACCCAGGGTGATCTATCAGTGCCCTACAACCCTGGTGCTCACCACTCCCACCATGCCTTTTCTTTCCTGACAGGGTCTCACTAAGTTGCCAAGGTTGCTCTCAAATTTGTGATCCTCCTGCCTCAGTCTCCTGGGTAATTAGAATGTACTACTGCACCCTACTGAGGTGGTCCTTTTTAGGCCTAACACCATGTATTTTCTTCCTTAATCTCATCAATACCAGGAAGATACTGCCTACACATGCTGCCTTTTTATTTTATTTTTCTTTTAATTTTTTTTTTATTTTGCTGTAACTTCTTTCTCCCTGATCATCAGTAATGGGTAATATGACTCAGTTGTTCTCCACTGCCTCCTCCCCTCCCATTGTCTCTACAGCCACCGGTGACATTTCTCATAATGAAAGTTCTGACTGTCAATCACAAAGGATATTTTTCTCACTCTATCTTCTTCAATGTCTCTGCTGCTCATCATCTCTGTTAACCTACACCTCTGCCGCACAAAAATAACTCTCCTGGTCTATTGTTGAAATGGCCAACCTTTTCTAACTATTTATGGACTGGCTTTATGGAAGAACTTGTGACAAACCATACATTTTGCTGTGTGATAATCTAATAAAGTTTTATTAAGAAAGTTTGTCTTTGTTGTAAAAACTTTGTCTATATTCTATTAAAGAGAAAAGTGGGGCTCAGAGAAATCAAAGGTTTGTCAACTAGGTGGTGATTGAAGAAAATGTTACTCCAACCCAAATTGGCTATCTGATCTCAACTGCTCTGTTTATATTCTCAACCACTGGGTGGTATTGGCCTGACCCTTCTAACCACTTCTTTTCTTCTGAATGGATGCTTTCTTCTTCGCAAATTATAATTTGCTTTATCTTAAGTTTTGTTACAATAACAGTGTTTTATGTATTCTCCCCACATTCTTGGGACGTGATCTCTCACATTCGTGGTTAACACCTGGTGAAGTCTGATGACTCCTGTGCAGCCTCTATTGCTGACTCTGAGAACTGTCCATCACTGGAGGTCCTTGCTAAAGGAGTGACCATGGCCTCCATCTAAGTACAAAAGACTTTTTCTTCTAATTTGATAGGAGATGAACAATTGACTTAGTTCTCACAATACAGTATCTTCCCCAAGTAAGTTTCTACAACATAAATGATTCAGACATAAGAGTAAGATAAGCCCTTGAGCCCATGTTGCATCAAAGAGAGAGCATAACCCCAGTTCCTGAGTTACCCAATCGGGTGGGCTTCAGGTCATTTAGTAGAGTCAGGTGATATACAGTCCTTGGCTACTGAGATGTACACCTATGAATTCTCTTGCTGTCTTTCAGCTGTCTTTAGTGGTCTTTGTCCTTTGAGGGCAACTGTCACTGTAGGAGAGAGAAATTAGTTCCAAGCATCAAACTCTGGAGAGTGAGAAAACATGAGTGTAGTGAGGTTTCCCCATTCCTGAGCCATAAAGCTGCCACCACCAAATAACAGAGTATAAATCAAAGAATTAACCTGTCTCCTGAAATTTTTAGGAAACTAGACCTTGTGTCACATGAAGTTGATGCTTTAGGGGAAACAAATACAACTACAGTTGAACCATAAAAATACAGGAAAAATCTAGTCTCAGGTTGCTAAGCTCAGAACAAAAGTGAAAATGTGGGCTTTATACATGCCGGAAAAATACACTAGGGATGAAGTGATCCTTTGCAAGAGTTCAATCATTTTGCATTCTAAACTATGAAATGTACTATTGCTTGACCTAATAAAGGTCTACTAATAAATATTCATAACTATCTGCTGTCACCTCAAATAAGTTGATTTCTTTTTATAGTCTATTGTCAAGAAGCATCATCCTGACAAATAAAACAGAGACATAGAAGAGATCTTTGGGAACTGTGGAACCAAACTACTTGGATCCTGTGCAGCATGAGCAGAAGCGTTCTGTATACATCTTAGTTGTGAAACTTCAGTAGTGCTAAGCACCAGGGAAGATGGGGCAATAAGCTCAAAGATTTTATGGAGAGAAAAGTCCCTGCATCTTCAGCCTTAGAGAACTCTCACCACCACCCTCAGGCTAGAAGAGGTATGTTTAGGGTGACCACATTTGGTTGCTAAGTGCTGAAGCTTTCCATTTTGCTTATTCTAGAATAGTTACTTGCAAATCTCCAAGCTAAGACTGAATCATTGACAGATCTGACCAGGAAAACTGGAACTGGAAAAGAGTTCACAGGGAATTCATATCCCAAAGGGGAAACAGCCCCACAAACCACAAGTGCACTCACTCACACACACTCATGCACACACTCACACGCACATGGATTTGTGCTTGAATTTAACTGAACAAATCAGAGCATTACAGATTCGGAGGCAAAGGGCTCTGAAGAGGATTGTAGAAAAGTGGGCTTTCATAGCTACACATCCTTTCTTTAGCACTCCCTCAGAGGAGTTCTGAAGCACCAGTGTCAGGATAACCCTCCTCATAAACATCTCATGAAGTAGTCAAATTAGCTAAACAGAATCAGGCTCCCTCACAGGATGCAGAAAATTCTCTCAATTGAAACCCAGGCCAGTTGCTGCCACCAGAGATAACTCCTTGGCCTTGCCAACTTCTACTTCAACTTTGAGACTTTGAGAAAAAATGTGACTCACATCCCTCATCTTTAAAATAGGGATATGATTACTATCTTGCATATGAGGTATTTGTAAAGATTAAATGAGTTAATCCATGTTTGTTTCTCTGAAGAGTCCCAGTGGCACTGTAAGCACATGGAGGAAGTCAGCTTGTACAGACTTTCTTACAGATGAGGAAACAAGCCACTGAGGTGTGAAATAGCATGCACACAGTGATACCACTAGTGAGTGGGGAAGTTGCAAATAATAAATTGGCAATCTGACTCCAGAATGTCTTTTCTTGGAAGCTTTTCATAACCATGTATTTGCATCATTTCTTTGTCCAAAACTGTATATTAGATGCATTGAAGATGATTTTTTTTTTTTTTTGCACTGAAACTTGGAGGATAATGCAAAGCAGGACTTGATCTGTTTTGAGGACAAAAACAGGAAAATGACATTGGAGATAATGCTACTCTGCAACTGGGGTTCAATTCATGGTGAGGCGGTACATTATCTTCCATTGAGGACGCAGTGAGTGCATTTCAGTTGAAATTGTAACTGCATGCTATGAGAAGGCAAATTTAGATTTTAATCATGGGGAAAATATTGTCTAGACCAAAGGATAAAATATACAAGAAAGACGGCGAGATGACTGCCTAGCAGACATACTTATTTAAAAAGGGATGGAAATTGCCCACTTTAATCACATAAACGATGGGAGAAATATGACACAAAAATGTGATAAATGAAACTATACACATTAAGAAATGAAGAAAAGGATCAGTGTGTTGTGGCCCTCAAACAGAGAAAGATTCCTGTAAACAATATTCAGTTGTGAAGCTGCCTATAGATTTCTTGTTCTTGAGATCCATTTTATTCACTTATTTTGTTTAATGAATACCTTGCTTGATTTATTTAATCTAGATCTTTGCCCTTCCCTTACTCCTCCTTATCATCATTTTAGAAAAATTTCAGGCTCATCATAAGGTACCAAATTTACCCCACTTTCCTTCTTATTTCCTGACTCCATGTATATGTCACATGGTGGTTTTAACTCAGTATCAACCACCCTAAATTCTTCATAGTTGATCTAACAGTTAAAATCACAGGTCCTAAAATAGACTGCATGGACTGCATATTGGCCTTACAGATTAATAATTGTGTTACTTTGGCAAATTTCTTACTCACTCTGCCTCAGTTTAGTAACTCCCAAAATTGAGATTATTTTAATAGTGCTTATATCAGACGGTTTTGTGAAGAAGATTATATACAGGACAGTGACCTAGCACAAGGTAGGAGCAGGATAAATGTCAGCTATTAGTTGTCATTTACCCCTTCTTGTACTTCATTCAGTTACTCAAACTGTAAAAACTATACACAACAAGTCCTTTGTTCTCAGACCATCATACACAAGCAAGCACCAAGTTATGTTGTGATTAGTAAGTGAATACTCTAAAATGTATGCTTCCATTTCTACTCAACTTTAACTCAGATTCCTTCTGGATGTCATTTACCTATATATATATTGTTCCAGAATTCATTTTTTGATGTTATGTCACTTATTTGTTATATATTTGTGTGCCTTCACTTTTGAAAGAAATGTTTATTATTATGCCATTAATGTATCATCAAAATATCTTGTTTTGAGGCCTTGAGGTAATTTGTAAATTATTTGGTTTACTAGAGGGTGATTGAAATATCTGGGGAATAGCCTTAGTGTCAGTTTAAAAGTTATTACACAATTTATTTCTATTAAGTGATAACAAAGCACCATACTAAAGAATTCAACATTCTGTACTCACATCAACAATGGCTGAGAACATGTGTATGCATAATATACATTGCACATTCAAGTGGATCAAAGATAATATTGAACCTCACTAGTTTATACTTTTCTTTTTGAAATACGATTGACATATTTGTATATGCCTTTTTAAGTTAAATGGGAGGCTGGGGATGTTGCTCAGTTAGTAGAGTGCTTGCCTCGTAAGCACAAGGCCCTGGGTTCAATCCCTGGCCCCGTTAAAAAAAAAAAAAAAAAAAGGTTAAATGACTATTTTCCTCCTCGTGGAGTATTATTTGTTTTCTCAATTCATATGACTATTTAAATATATTTGAGTACTTTGTGATACAGGATGTTATGTACTGAATATTGCATTCCCCAAAGTTTATACCCTGGAATCCTAACTTCCAAGGTGATAGCTTTAGGAGGTGGAGCTTGTGGAGGTAGTTAAGGCAGAGAGCGGAGCCCTCACGAATGGGACTCGTGCCTGTACAGAGAGACACCAGAACTTCCTTCCCCGTCTCTGCCCTTACCCCTGTGGACACACAAGATGCCCATTTGCCAAACAGTAAGAGAGCTATCTCGAGGAAGCAGGTGACTCTGTGCCTAATCTTGATTTGTCAGTCTTCAGAACTGTGACAAACATTTGTCCTTTAAGCTTCCCTGGCCATGGTAATTTTGGTCTGGCTGCTCAAAATGACAGGGACACACAGATACTATGAGAGTTATATCCTTTTGTCTTTATATCTGCTGTTTTGTTTTGTTTATTTGGTTTGGTTTTTTGTTTGTTTGGTTGGTTTTAATACAGGGTCAGGGGATTGAACCCAAACCAATGAGCCACATCCACAGTCCTTTTTTATTCATTTTCATTTAGAGATAACGTCTCAGTGAGTTGCTAAGTGCCTCACTAATCTGCTGAGGCTGGCTTGAACTCACAATCCTCCTGCCTCAGCCTCCCAAGTTGCTGGGACTACAGGCGTGCACCATTGCACCTGTCCGGCATCTCCGCTGCTTTTTATGCTAAAATTTTTTAAATATATGTTGGCTTACAAAACTGTGCTGATATTTCCATTCTATTTGCACAGTTATTATTTTAAACTACCTTATTATAATGTTCATTTTAAAATATTTGTCTAATATCTTTCTCACTTTAAGATACTTTTGTTAAACACACATGTGCGTGCGCACACACACACACACACACACCCCTAATATGAGTATATGTGAACATATGTATGAAAAGATACCCAAACAACACTTCTTAGTTTTGTGATTTTTTTTTAGACTGTTTTTCCATATATATTTTTAGTTGTTGATGGATCTTTATTTTATTTATTTATTTGTATGTGGCACTAAGAATCAAAACTAGTGCCTCACACATGCTAGGTAAGCACTCTACTATTGAGCTACAACCCCAGCCCAGTTTTGTGATTCTTTTTAACTTTATTTTTGTATGCTGGGGGGATGGGGTCTAACAGTGCTTAGCATGCCTGTTTTTTTGTTTGTTTGTTTTGGTTCGGTTTGATTTTTTTACAGTTTTAAGAATATAGGAATTTTAATTATTATAGTTGTAATGTACATTTTGATGATGTCTGGAAGAACAGTCTCCTCAGATACTCCACTGTTTCAATTTTTGTTAGTTGCTATTGAGTATTTACTTAATGTACTGTCTTAAAATTTTTCCTTAGCATTTTATTGAAAACATTTGCATCATCATCTCTTTTCCTCCAAACTCTTCTACACATTTTTCAATTAATATAATGTTATCTTTGTTTCTTTCCCAAATTTTGAGTTCCATGATTTTGCAGAAGGTATGGCCTATACTCAAGTCACCATTATGATATTTTTATCTAAAGTAATTGCTTATATGGAAGGGGCTGAATCAACTAACAAATGCATTAAAACACAAATATATCACTTCCATCACCGTTAACACAATGTGTAAGTTATAGAATATGGAAACCAATGTCTGTATAAATTTGAAAACAAGTGCTACATATTATTCCATTTCTTGATACTAACATATTTATCCTATAGGATTTTAAGGAAAGGACCTAAAAACACTTGTGTGTTTACATTGATATAAGTAAGTTGTACATGAGAGAGTTAGAGAGGTAAAGAATTAATCCAAATGATCAAGGAAAGATGCTCATGCTGATTTATCTAATCTTTATAACTAAAAAAACACAGTTGTTTATTAATGGGGCTAGGGATGCAGCTCAGTGGTAGAGCACTTGCCTAGCACAGTTGAAGCACTGGGTTCGATCCTCAGCATCACATAAAAATAAATAAAAGGTAAATAAAATAAATGTATTGTGTCCATCTACAACTAAAATAAACAGACAAACAAATAAATAAATAAATAATAAATTCATGCTTAAAAAGTACAAGCATTGTAAAGATTCAGCTCTACAAAATATCACAAGTTGACTCAGTTCATATAATTAACATATAAGTCCAAGGATAGAAGCCTACTTATGCCTCCAAATCTCTTGTTTCTCCTTCCCAAAGTTAACTTCTATGCTGACTGTTAACAAGAATCATTTACACCTTTTTGAACCCATATAGCAAATTCAATCATATACAATATATTTTGTTCGTGGCTTTTGTTCTATTACTCTACATTATTTGGGGACATCATCTATGTTTTTTGTGAAGCTATATTATTTAATTTCTTTCAGTACACTATTCCATTTTAAAAATCTGGTATTATTAATTTATCTACTGGATTGATGATGGTCATTTGAATAATTTCCAGTTTGAGACTGTAATAAACAATATTGTTACAAACAATAGTGTATGTGGAGAGACGTGCCCATACATGGAGACATGCTAAATGTGTCTGTAGTAATTTATGTTTCTAGGTAGACCTAGAAACTGTGTGTTCATCTTTCATAGATAAGACAAAACATGTTTTCCAAATAAGCATTACAGTTTCTACTAGCAACATTTGAGAGTTCCAATTGCTCCACCTCCTCACCAACATTTGTTAGTGTCTGTCTTTTTAACTTTAACCCTCTCATGCTTCCCTTCTCCTAATATTTTGAGTGGCCTTGATCTGCTCCAATCCAAAGACTTTCCATTAATTTATGTAACTAAAACCACAAGGAGAAAAGAAGACTCTTCTTTATTATGCCTGAATATCCTTTTGCCTCTATCTTTTCCTTCATCAGAGCAAAAACTCTTTCTAAATATTCAAAAGTCATAATGTAAAAGAAAAAATGGCATATATATTGGATACGACTTGGAACAGTTGTTATACTTTGAATACAAAAACTGGTTTTGACAGACCAAAGCCTTACTCTTAGTTCTGGAAGGAGTTACTTTTTCATAATGAATTATAGTTACCAGCCCAACCTATGCTTGGAATATTTTTTGCATTGTGCTTACAATCCTGAGCTTTCCCACTTTGTTGTTTGGAACAGCTGTAAATGGTGAGAAAAGGTATTCTCACAAGCACTTTAGGCTATTGTTATGAGAAATTGAGTTATTTCATATCAATGAACCCTTATGGTATTTGTAAAAATTCCACTACCACTTAAAATATCAAGAAATAAATAGTAATCAAGTAATAAATTATTAACTAAATAGTAGTTAATAATGTAAAACATTTATCTTTTATACTTATGCACATTATAAATCTAATGTGAATTTGACACTTGAAAAGCAAAAATGCAATAGCATATATACTTTCTGTCATTGATTTCTGTATTAACTCAATGGAAACATGGATATGTGTGAATTCTAATGAAAATAATAGAACTCTAAAGTAACTTCTTATTTCCCTAGCAAAATAAATTTACTATTTCCAAATTTAACTGTCAACATACATTTAGATCTTGATGCTCACTGATTTTCTGAATATTTGCATTGATTATTTTGCCTTGATATCAGGTAAACAGTATTTAGTGTTTTATTCTTCATTAAGAGTCTTTCCCATATAGTTACCTTACATGTGAAATTCAGGTTTAATGATCTGTCATAAAATCAGGTTGTCTAAATAATGTCAGCTTCCTGGTATGTCTAATCTGGACACCAAGTATTTTTAAGCAGGAAAAGCATTATAGCATCCATTGAAAGAGTATCTGCTATTTTAATGAACAATATAAGATTATAAATGCATGCACTTGAAACCCATGTAATGAACAGAATTTATCACTTGGTGTAGAAGTACATTGTGTTTTTCTTACTAACATTTTCTTTCCTTTCTCTACAAGAATAATCATTTACCTGATTTTTGAACAATAATTAATTATCTCATTTTTCCTGTTTTGTCACTTATGTATGCATACTCAACATCTTACCTGTATGTGTGTGTGTGTGTGTGTGTGTGCGTGCGTGCACGCGTGTGTGTTGCATGGGCAGAAGGAATGGGCAATGAGGGAAGAGTTATTGAAGGATTGAAACATGACACTCTATGCAATGTGGAGCTGAAATATTTGGTAAAAATAACTGAAACAATAAATAATATACATCTCTTCATCTAACATTTCCAGGAGTGTTTGTAAAGTGATGTGAATGGGATGGCATGCCTTAGATTCAGTTAGCAGCATTTGGCAAAGTTTTATCAGAAATGAAAGGGTTCAGAAAGCAATTGGCCAAGTTGCATTAAGAAATAAAAGTTGATGTACCCTTGTTGAAACTTTGGAGTGGAATTAAATGGTGTGCAATGAATTCCTTCATTAAAAAAAAAACAAACTAACTCAAGGAAGAAAGAACTTATAGTGAGCCAGTCCCTCATTTCATCTTATATGCAAGGCAAATTCTAACTTTCTTATTTTCAATCCTATGAGCATGAAAAAAAATCATTATAGTTTTGATTTTTATTTCCATGATTGTTGATAAGATTAATCATTTTTTCATAAGTTTATGGACCATTTGTTCTTTAATTTTGTGAGAATTTTGCTAATTTATTTTGTCAGTTTTTTGTTTTCTGTTTCTTAATGGTTTATAATATCTCTTGTTCATGTTTGGGTTACTTGCTCTTTTTCAGGGTCAATTAGTTACATATATTTTGATTATATGTTGCTTTTCACTTTCATTATGTTACTTCATTGTGGATTTAAAACCAAATTTCTAGAGTTTAATGTTGGTGAATTGTCAAATGTTTCCTCCCCAAAGGAATTATCACTTGTTTTACCACAATATATTGAAAATCCCACTATTTTCTCCAGTGATGGACAGCAGCCTGAATAACACTGAGTTAGTGTTTCCAAACTTGCTGCAGTAGTGTCTCCAATTTAACATGTTCTGTGAAGTGACCTTGACGCTCTTTCTGGAAGCTTAGCTGGCCCTGTGAGCTACTTCACCAACAGCGTAAAGTAGAACATAGCAACTCTTTAACTTTTGAGTTAGGCCTCAAGAGAGCTACACTTTCTTTCTTTATTTGAAAATGCCCTTTTTCAGACTCCAGGCCTAAGACTGTAAGGAAACCCATCCCGTAATGCAGAGACCCACATGAAGGTGCACCAGGCTCTCTGTCTTCTCAGCTGCAGGTTCCAACTGCAAACCAGTTGAGTCAGGATATGCAGGATATGTTGAATGTCACACCAGTCCTGCACCTTCTTCTCTACAAGGTGAACTAGAAGAAAATCAATCTACAGATTTATGAATAAATAAATTGAATTGTGGTTTAAAATACTAAATAGTGAAGTCAATTTTTATGCAGCAATAAATAAGCAAAATAAACTAATTGAATTCAAATATATGTGTTACATTATCTTTGGACTCTTGATTCCATATAATTGTTCTGTTTTAAAATTGCTATTTCAATGTCATATTTTAATCATTTCAATTATTACTCATAAAACCTTGATATATTTTTAGACATCGTATTTTTGCCTTATCTCCCTAAAATCACAGGGACAATGATGTCTGTCATATTCTGTTATTATTCTTACCCCCCACCCCTCCCTTTCCTCTATGCTATCTATCCTTCCTCCATTCCTGCCACCCTTCCACCCTGCATTATGCATCATCATTCACTTATCAGAGAGATCATTCAGCCTTTTAATTTTTGGGATTGACTAATCTTACAGCATAACAGTCTCCAACATCATCCATTTACCTACAAATGCCATAATTTTATTCTTCTTTATGGCTGAATAATATTCCATTATGTATATATACCACAGTTTCTTTATCCATTCATCTATTGAAGGGCATCTATGTTGGTTCCACAATCTAGCTATTGTGAATTGGGCAGCTATGAACATTAATGTGGTTGCATCACTGTAGTAATCTGATTTTAAGTCCTTTGGGTATAGGACAAGGATTGGGATAGCTCAGTCAAATGGTGGATCCATTCCAAGTTTTCTAAGGAATTTCCACACTGCTTTCCAGAGTGGCTGCACCAACTTGCAATTCCACTAGCAATGTATGAGTGTACCCTTTTCCCCACATCCTGGCCAACAGCTGTTGTTGCCTGTGTTCTTAATAAAAGACATTCTAATTGGGTAAGATGAAATATTAATTAAAAATTAAATCAATATTAATTGATTTGCATTTCTCTTATAAAGAGGGATATTGAACATTTTTTCATAAATCTGTTGATTGCTTGTAGATCTTCTTTCTATAAAGTGTCTGTTCATTTCCTTGGCCCATTTATTGATTGGGTTATTAGTATTCTTGGTGTAAAGATTTTTGAGTACTTCGTAGATTCTGGAGATTAGTTCTCTGTCTGAAGTGTGTGTAGCAACGATTTTCTCCCACTTTGAAGGCTCTCTCTTCACATTGTTGATTGTTTCCTTTGCTGAGAAAAAGCTTTTTAATTTGACTCTATCCCAGTCATTGATTCTTGCTTTTATTTCTTGCACTTTGGGAGTCATGTTAAGGAAATCTGGTCCTAGCCATATTGTTACTAGTGAGAATTAGGTTGGTCTGCTCCTTGCCTTTCTTTCTCTACAAATGGGAAGGCCTTGAAGAAAGAGTTATATGTCTCAGGCCTTTGTTCCCAAGACAACTAGAAAACTTTCTTGTCTTGAAAAAACTAACACTCATTACTTTGGTGCTGGCTCAGGATTCCTGTATAGGAGAAAATTGCAGAAATTGTGCCAATTTAGACTGCTACAATTAGTTTCAAGAAGGGACATACACACACACACACACACACAGACACACACACACATAAGCACTGAAATCAAAGACAGTCACACTTTCATAAAAGGAAATACCCTAATCTGTTTACATGGAAAAAATTATAATTATTTGATACAGATTTAAGAAGTCTCCCAAGCAAGACAGCTTATTCTTTATCTACAACCAATAGTTATTCCCAACCCTGTGATGTGCAAGAATGCTCTGGGTAACCATAAATACAGCAATATCTGGGATATAGCACTGGGACCCTGAATCAAATGGCCACAGTGAGGCCAGAGAATCAATATTTTGCATTTTGGATGTAAATTCAAGGTACAGCCAATTTTCAGAATCACTTCAAAATAACAGCTCAGAGGAATTTCCTTGTGTGTATGTGTGTGTGTGTGTGTGTGTGAACTTTGTTTCATATATGCCTCATGCAATTGTGCTGCTCAAAGAGGATCCATGGACTATTTTGCTTCACTGACTGTGCTTCTGAAGTTCAAGCAAATAAATCGGAGGACACCTCAATTTGGTAAATGCCTTCCTCTGTTTACTACTAAACCAGAACAGACTCTCTCAGTGCAAAAGAATATGCAGCTCCCAGAAAACCAAGTTCATAAGACCTTGTGCAGTATAATAATCCTGCTGAGTTTAAAAGAACAGAGATTTATCTAAAGAATTGAGAAAGAAGATGTTCTGGAGGGGAACTTCTTGAACACAATGGAAAATTACAAAATTTAGTCATTATTGACTCCACTTTATTCTTCAATCAACCTCAAAATGTGTATTATGGAGCTGCATTGTATCTAAATCTTATCGGTATATTGGAAGGGTGAATTTAAGTGGATCAGAGTTTTGTAAGCAGCAGGACTCTGATTTTGAACTTGAAAGTAAGATAAATTCAGATCCATACTTTCAACTATTTTCATAAGATCCTGACATTTTTTAAATTCCTTTGATTTATATTTTCCTACAGCTAGTCCTCTATTTTAGGAAAGAATTTGTGTGGGCCAAGTGACTATATTTTGAAGTGTACATACTACCAAACTAAATTGATTATACTAATTTTTATTCATTAAAATTAAAATACTATGTCACAGAACTAAACAACAGAAATGTGCAAAAGAGAAGGACAAAGATAAGTCTCCAAAACACTGACAATTTAAGAGAAACACTTAGGAGAATATGTAAACTAAAGGGTGCACCTTTTTCTTACTGTTCTAGAAAACAAGTATTTGTAACTAGGCATAAAAAACAGGTAAAGCCTTTATTTAACTTTGCTTTAAAATGTGAACATGGAGAAACAAATTGACCATAAATATTGAATTAAATAAATTGTGAAAAAAGATACTATGCAGCAATTTGAAAGAATGAAGATGCATATATAATGGAATGAAAAATACTGAAAACATTTTAAACATGGAAGAAAAAGCAATTCCTAAGCAAATCATACAAAGAAAGCCTATTTGTGAAACAATACAAAATATAAAATAGTCTCCACAAAGACCACATTTATTTTGTATTTAGATGGTATTTAGGAAAGCACTTGTAACAATATGCTTAATTGAATTATTTTAGTTGGTGCATATTGATTCTACCCAATGGTAGGTGTCAGTGTGGTATAGGTGGTATATTCATGTTTCATGAAAACATCGTTTGATCAATTTCAGTCACCAATGCTTCTCCCACCTTCTCTCCAAGGCCTTGCCGTGGCCTTTCTCTACCCTAATGGTCTTCCTTTGACTTTCATCAAGTCCTTACTCTGAGCCCCCCTTTTTTTCCTTCTAGCTTCCACAAAGGAGAAACATGATAATTTTCCATTAAATCTGAGTTGTTTTGCTCAAAATCATGGTCTCCAGTTCCATCCTTTTCTTCTGCATATGACATAATTTTACTCTTCCCTACTGAATAAAACTCTTTTGTGTATGTATATCACATTTTCTTTATCAATTCACCTCTTGATAGCTTGGCTTTTGTGAGCTATGCTATGATAAACATGGGAATACATCCATCTCCGAAGCCTGGTGACTTTAATTCCTTGGGAAGTATACCAAGGCAGTTGAATTATTTATGATACTCTTCTGAAATTTAACATATTCCATATATATTATTATAATAATTAAAAATTAAATATCTTAGTATGGATAGGAAATGTCACTAATGCCATGCAGCAATAACTCTAGAAGGTATTTCCCTGTAAAGTGAAAAAGTGATTTTAAAGCAATCATTTTCATCATTACCTAGAGTGCTTTGTCCACCTTCAACCTATTCAAAATGTTCTAGTAACTTTCTACATTGCGGTTAATACATTGCAAATATGTTTCTTTCCCTCTTAGAGACAGACAAGGTGCAAAGCCTTTATTCAATAAATATTTACTGAAATATCGTATGAAAAAATTCAGTAAATATATATGCATGTGTTGTATGTATGTAAGAGAGAAAGAAAGAGGGAGAGAGGAGAAAGTGGAGGTAATTGAAGCAGAATTTTAAAGGCAGTTTTAGTTGCTTAAAGTTTTATTATCCTTCTATCCTCAGCAACTAGCAAGCAAACCAGCTGGAATTTGTTTAATCTTTTTAGTACCTTTGGTTTAATATATTAATTCTATAAATGAAGAAAAATTCAGTGGACTAAGACAGATATTATTACCCTATGTACATGTATGAATCCACAAATAATGTGAATCTATATCATGTAAAACCGTAGAAATGAAAAGTTGTACCCTATTTGTGTAAATGAATCAAAATGCAGTCTGTAAAATTTAAAAAAAAGAAAAAATTCTCAATGTAAAGAAGCAATTTCTTAGAAATTAGTAACATTAAAAAGTCAAAAAATACTAAGTAACTGAATAGCAATTTCTGAGATTGTAAAAATTGAAATCTGGGAAGTTTCAGAGGACATGAAGCCAAGAATAACAAGATAAAATGAAGAAAATAAGGGATTAAAAAAATGAAAAAGGCACAAATCCTTAAATTTAAGCAAAGTAGAAGTTAAACAGGAGATAAATGTTTGAACAAATATGCTATCTCTATTCTAAGGAAAAGATTGCATAACTATAGGCAAATATTAGAAGGTGTGAAGTTATTTTCTTCATGTTTATTAACACAAGGCAACAAGATTTAGAACCTGGTAAATACTATAATCCTAGATTTATAACTGTGAGCAAATCTCGTGTGCTTATTAGTACTATACATATTTGTACATGACAATATGAGAACAGAGGAACATGTGGTCACATGCCTCAAACACAGAGAAAAGGGGTCAGGTGTAAACTTAATTGATTCCTTCTACCAGGCAATAATAAAGACAGGACCAATCTGGGTTTCATGTATATACCACATGTTCTTTCTCCTCTCATCTGTAAATGTACATTTAGATTATTTCCACATCTTGACTCTCATAATTGATGAGGCAATGAATGTGGAAGTATGAAAACCCCTTCAAAATCCTTACTTTAATTTTTTTGGATAAATTTTCAGAAATGGGACTGTTGGATCATACAATAATTGTATTTTCACTTTTCTAAGCAAGCTTCATCCTGTTTCCATAGCAACTGTGTCATTTTACATTATGCTATGTGAAATAAGCCTGTTCTGCTTATATTGAGGTTTTGTTCTATTTAATTGCCTTGCAGTCAGACAATTAAATGACACCAATACTTGTAAAGTTTGCAAGGCCACATTTCTGGTCAGGACATATACTGCATGATTCTACCTGTGTAAGGTAGAAATAATCGGCCTTACAGAAGGGAAAGTAAAAAGGGAATGCCCAGAGGCTGGGAGAAGGGGAACAGGGGATTTGTTCTTCAATTCATATAATATTGCAGCTGTGCAAGATGAAAAATTTCTAGAGATCTGCAGGAAAACACTGCAGTGTGCATTCAAAATTTCTTTGAGGGCAGATCTCCTGCCATGTGCTTTCAAACACAAAAATGAACAAACAAGCATTGTGGTGATTCTCCACAGGAGAATACTTTACCTGTTTAAGCACACTTTTTTGAAATTCTGGATGACCACCCAAAACTTTGCAGGAAAACAACTCCAGGAGGGTAACTCAACCCAAGTGCAATTTGAGATTCCTGATTCATGGGTTCTTAAAAGATTTTCCACCATCAGCAAGTCTGTTTTTCTAATTAGAAAACATAAAGAAATCTGATATTTTTTGATTTATACAATGCTTGCTATCATATCTCAAAATGTGTCTTTTGTTCTATGATACTGTGTTGTTTGCTTACTAGCAAGCTCTTCATCTAAACTTTGAAGTTGTTTGTCTTAGGTCACACTCATAGAAATAATACTTCGTTTACTAAAAATCAAACCTTCCAGTCTAAATCTACCTCTGAATAAGATATATGTGTAATCTTCTTTTCTTAATTTGACCTTGTTTAGTTTTGATTTCATTTTCAGACTTAAATTAATTAGAAACTATTCAGTCTATTTCTGTTATTGGAAAAAATTCTATCTTTCCTTGAGTCAATGTATTGACATAAGAATATCTAAAACAGTATTTTTAACTTTTGACATATGTAGTTACATAACATCCTGCATTCTTGTCCTTAGCTACTTTTACCATTTCTTTCCCTGGTTTCTTTTTGCAGTATTATCTCATTACTCATTTCAAACAAACAGCTTTTGGTGCTTGAGACTTTAATATCCAGTTTTTGTTTGCTTGTTTGTTTGTTTTTTTTCTTTTAAATGGCTTTTATTGAGACACTTTTAGGGCTTCTGCAACAATTCCAGCTGGGAGTGTTTATTTCCAACTTTTTAAGTGGCCAAAACCCTTCTCTGAATGGCAGAGGCCCCTCCCACCACCTTAGCAAGGAAGCAGCCTCATCTGTTCAATGTCCATCCAGCAAGGACCCTGGGCCACTCACACCCTTGTCACTGCACATGTGTCCACTTCTGCATGCAGGACACCCACCCAGGCTCAGTTCTTCCCACATTTAAATTAGGCAGAGTAATTCCCACAAACATGAGATGGCTTAAATTCAGCTGCTATTTCTGATTTGGTAATCTAAAGCATCTTAATCTGGGGATATCCTGCCCTGAATGTTGGCTGCACAGATTTTATAACATAGCTGGTGAAATAGATCTGGGAGTCAGTGCTAACTCCATGGCCCTCAACAGTCTAGCTCACTCTTGCACTTTTGCCTACATTGTTTTGAGAAATGTTTAACAACCGTTTTGGGAGAGTCTCAGGTAACAAGAGTCCTTCTTGAAGAGGGTGTTAGAAAGTTATGGAAGTCAACCACTTCAGACTTTTTTAGGTCAATGTCCCCAGGGGGTGACTGACTTGCCATGGTATGGACTGGAGCGCCCATCATTGTTGCAAGGCTGGAAATGCTGAACCAATCCTGCCTTCATGTGACCTTCTCTTAGCCCAAGCTGGTCTGGGGCTTCTGCACGGTGAACGCACTAGCTCTTTCTACCCCAAGGCCCTGAATGAGGCTCTCCAAAGCTTATTAACAGTCAAAAGCCTGTTAAGCACAACCGTTCCCATGACAAGGTGAAAAGTAACACATCATTCCCTCAGAGGGAAAACTACTGGGCACTAAGATTCTGCTTGCAGAGTAATGCCAATTCTTACCTACATCCTTCTATATCACTGTGACATTCATATATATATATTATATATATGCAGGCTCTGCTCCTTAGCAAAAGGGGAACTGAAGAACTAAAGGATGTTTGCTTTTGCAGTTAAAAACACCACCACAACTCCCCCAAAATTCTGTAACAGGTGCCTAGAGACAGCGTTCTCCATAAATAGCAGATCTTGGTTTTCCACAAGTTTCTTTGGTTGAGTGTGGCTTCCATCTCTGATGAAAGAGCACCACAGCATCAAATGGCACATGCAGGTCTGTCGTGTGTAATCCTTTCTTTCTAATTTCCTAAGTATATTCCATTTTATATATAACCTACTCTGTATAATGTAAAGTCGCAGTGGCTGAATCCAGCGGGTGGACGTAATGCACAAGTCCACAGCCATCAGAGCAGCGCTCGGTCCTTGTGGACCCACCCACTTGCCAGCTTGCATGGCAGGCACAGGCAGGCGCTGAGTTTACCCTGCAGTTTGGCTCTTGTCCTGGGCCTCGGGCTGCCTACCATCTCACTTTCCTACCTCGGGGGGCTTCCTCCTCTTTGGTGGTTGGGTTCAGGACACACCTGGGAGGAAGGCAAGTGGGGATGACAGCTCCCTCGCCCCTACCCTGTAGCAAGCCAGCCATTGGTCCATTCGTCAGCCTGTCCTCACCAGCCATTGGTCCATTTGTCAGCCTGTCCTCACCAGCCATTGGCTGATCCCTAGCCCGCCAAATTCTATTTCTCAACAATTGGCCCCATCATTGTTTGCCCTTGACCCCTCAACATTCAACAACTTAAAAGAAGCTCCCCACCATCCATCATCCATGCGTTTCTGCCCCCAGCCACACTGTTTGTCTGCCTAATAAAATCTCTTGTGTGAGTTCCCACTACCTAAGTGTTTTTTCTGGGCACTTCTTTCACTTTTCAGTCTGTATTGGATGGATTTTACTGCTTCACAGGCAGCACTAAAACACATCCATTCTTATCACCGTGGGTGGGCACGTGCTAATTTCTACACTAGTCCTTGTGCTTTGGGTTATTGAGCCTGAGCTCAGCTGGTGAGCTACACTCCAGGCTTTGGTGAGTTCTTCTTTTCTCTGCTTAATTTTATTTTGAAGTCCAGAAGGAAGTGACAGCAGCTACTTGCAATATACTTTTCTCTTGTGCACAAACAAGTTCTGTACATATCTTTGGAGCTGCTTTGCATCATATCTACTAACACTCTGTAGTCAAGGAATGTACAGGGTTGACCCAGCAACCACAGGGCCGGGGAGAAAGCTCCACCCACAGTGAGCACTGCAGAGCCTGGGGCATCTGCTTGAATACAGGGGAACAATAACAGAATCCTTCACCAATTTTAATACTTCAGTTGTGATTTTAATTTTACTATTTAGGAATTCTATTTGGTCCTTTTTCATCTCAGCTTGGCCCATCTTTATATTTTCTTATTTTAAACTATTATTTTAAAATTCTCTTTAATTTTTTTTTCAAAGCTACTTTACACATTAGATTTTCTTCTTCTTCTTCTTCCTCTTCTTCTTCTTCTCCTCCTCCTCCTCCTTCTTCTTCTTCTTCTTCTTCTCCTTCTCCTTCTCCTTCTCCTTCTCCTTCTCCTTCTCCTTCTCCTTCTCCTTCTCCTTCTCCTTCTCCTTCTTCTTCTTCTTCTTCTTCTTCTTCTTCTTCTTCTTCTTCTTCTTCTTCTTTTTAAGCCAAGGGCACTATGCCATTGAGCTATGTCTCCAGCCTTCTTTATTTTTTATTCTGAGGCAGGATCTCACTAAGTTGCTTAGGATTTCCCTAAACTGCTGAGGCTGGCCTCAAACTTAAAATCCTCCTGTATCAGCCTCCCAAACAACTGAGATTACAGGCATGTGCCACCATTCCCAGTCATTTGTATTCTATATGCCATAATTGTAATGTCTGAACTCTGTGTGAATATGTTTCTATATTCTTTTTTTCTGAAAATTGTTTCTTAGATTATTTCCTTTGTGTCCTTTTCTTTTTTAAATGATTATTCTCTGAATGTCATCTTCTTGGAATTTTATTTCTGTTCAAGGCAGGGGTTTCATAATTTCCTCTAGAAAAGGATATATTTGATTCTGGTTCTAGCCTGAAAGCATTAGAAAATAATTATTTCTCATGGGGATTTTTTGAGAGATAGTGTGAATTTGGATTGCAAACCACAAGAGGTCTCACCAATGATTCCAAATTACTGGTGAGATTTTTTTTTTTTAAATTTCATCCTATTTTTAACAATTTTAAGGTATACAAGTCAGGGGTAAAAAATCCTCCCATAACTTTTTATATGGTAAGGTAAATTCTTATTCACCTGTGTATTTAGGAGGCAGTCATTATTGACCCAAGGCAGTTCTTTTTCGCCCCCAATTTTTAACTGTTTGTTAATTTATTTATTGTGGTACTGGGGATTGAACTCAGGGGGACTTTACCATTGAGCTACATCTTCATCCCTTTTTTGAGACATGATCTTACTAATTTTCTGAAAGTCTTACTAAGTTGATGAGGCCTACCTTTAACTCAGGATCCTCCTGTCTCAGCCTCCCAAGTCTCTGGAATTACAGGTGAATGCTACCACATCCAGCTTTAGCTCATGCTTTTTGCCAAGATCTTCTATTCAATTTCTCACCTTCTTCAACCCAGAGTTTTATCTCCTGTGCTAAAATCCTATGCATTCATTGAGTGGTAGTTTCTGGTCTTCAGGGACAGGAAGAAAACAGGCTACGAGTTTATTGTGCCATGAGGCCTTTGTGGTTCCTGCTTTCAATTCAGTTTTGGTTGAATTCTTTACATTTATGATTGATATCAGGCTAGTGAAGTATTACAGGGGGTGGATTACGCATGTGGTGGTTTAGTTGTTTCAATTGGGATATGACTTAGTTTGGGTTGCTGTAAGAAATTACCATGAACCTAGTGGCTTGTGCTTCAAAAATTTATTTCTCATGGTTCTAGAGGCTGGAAGTCCAAGGTAAGAGCACCAACAGAATTAGTTTCTGGTGAGGTCCCTCTTCCTGGTGTGCAGATGGTTGTCTTTCTCCTGTATCCTCACATAAACAGTAGAGGAGAAAGAAGAAGTCTCTCTCATATGTCTCTTGAGAACAACTTCATCCTTATAAGCTAATTGCTACCCAAAGCTTCTCCTCTAAACACCATCACCATGTTAAAGACTCAACATAAGAACTTTGTGTGACACAAGCACACAGTCCAGAAGAGGAGGACTGTCCGAATGTAAATTCCAGAACGCTATTAAAAACTGCAAGTTCACTCTCCCACCACCTAGCCTTGACACACATTCTCAAGTGGTAGAATTGCTTCTTCTCACAAAGTGTGTTAATGCTGTTCTGCTAAGATAAGAACTGCATGGACAGTGCTGGCTTCACTAGGGGTAGCAACATGGCTGATTTTCACTAGAGTTCTTTATTTGCCCATTTTGTCTGGGAATCAGCTCAATTTTATAATTATCATTTTATGATATAACTGTCCTAGTATTCTCACTCACTCTCCAGGACTTCATTCAGAGCTTGGACCATTTTCTGCCTTTGCTGTGACACATCCTTGGTGCAGAATCAGCCACCTTTGTGAACTAAGCATGGCACAGCAGAGGGTTGGCCTTGCTGCCTAGTGGCATAGCGGTGGGCCACCACACCTACTGCTGGGTATTGTGTTATTATTTACCTACAATACATAACAATGTTCTTTTTGTCTCGTTTTCTACTGTCCAGCTCATTTTACGTGAAAATGTTGAAGAAATATCATTAAAAATAAAAATTTCTCCCACACCCAAAACCCTCTGTTCAAATATATTACAAAAGAAAACACTTTCATTATTAAATAAATTTTAACACAGAATGTATCATGATTTCCGGTCAACCCCCTAAGATATTGCAAAGAATGAAAGAAAGTTCACCTCTTATATATCGCCAGGCAGGTTCAATTCATTGTGTTCATGTTTTTTTTAATATAAACAATGGCTGGTCCCCTAGAAACACCCAACAGTACCATGTGCCACATACAGTTTAGTCTAGATTTTTTTAGTAATTGATGTGTGACCATGAAATTTATTAGTTGGTTTAATACAGGAAAGAAACACACATCTCATATCTTTATGACAGAAGGTGGTTTTGCTATGTGGTGCGAAGTTCCTACTTAATAAGTTATTTTCCTACACATTCAGAAAAGAAGATTGTGGGGCTGGGTCCCTTGGCACTTATTTCAAAGTGGGGACCCTTAGGTTCTTGGGAAATATGTTCCTAGGTCATAAAGCTGGTAAAATGTTTATATATTTTTCATAAGAATACATATATATTTATATATTTATCTATATATGTATATATGTCAAATATAGAAAATACATAAGATCATATTTTGTAAAGTATATGCTATACATAAAAGACAGGACAGATATCTTTCTCTTATTTCTAATGAAGAAAACTAGGCTTTTTGAAATTTTGTTTTCACTTCCAAAACAGCACTTTGTTTCTGTTAGTGAAATTTCCATCTCTGTGACAAAAATACCAGAGCTAATCCACTTAAATGTAGGGAATATTTATATGGAGCTAATGGTTTGGGAGATCTTAGTCCATGATTACTTGGCCTGATCACTTCAGGCCTATGACCAGGCAATAAATCATGGTGGCAGCACATGATGGAAAAGTTGTTTAGGTGCAGGCAGCCATGAAGCAGAAGAGAGAGGAGGAAGGGGTTGGGGTCCCAACATCCCCTTCAAAAGCCTGTCCACAGGAACTTATCCACCAGCCTCACATAAAAGTTCCACCAATGTTGGGGTTTTTAGCCCCTTCACCCCTCTCCACCCCCGAAAAGGGGAAAGAAGCACGCCCCCACAAGGCTGGACAGGGAAAGGCAAAGGCCTGCTGACCGCCTGCATCCAGCCCTCCAGTGGAGGACAATCAGACGCGTCAGGGAGACCAGTCACAGCAGGAACTCATTTATTGAGGAAGTCACACATCTCTTATGCAGGGTGAGGGCCAGGAGGGGACCAATCAGCTTAAAAGTTAGCAGGCCATAAATGGTTCACGAGAGGTAGCTCCCATATGAAGGTACAGCGGGCATGAACTGATCACGGTCACGGAACTATCGTGGGCCAATCCCCAGTGGTGGTCCGATTCACCATCATTAACTCTGGTAGCACCCCAAGGCCTCGGGTTATGTCTGCACTCCAGAAAGTGAGGAGCAGCTTAAGAGTTAGGTGTCGTTTTCCTAGGCTAAGCCTGTGAGTTAAGCTTTGTTTCTCTCTTAGCTGACGTGTCCTTCATGGCTCCCAACACACCAACTCCCAAAAACTCTACTGGCAAGCAAGTCTGAACACATATGTTTGGTGGACTTTCAAGATCCAAACCTTAGCAACATCTACATAAAAAAATCTGGCTTAAAAAAAAAAAAAAAAAAAACTTCTTTAGTTTTATTTATGACATTTTCATGTGGCATATGTTTGATTAATTTTTACAAATGATGATAGAAACTATTTGATAATGAATTTATTGTGCAGAGGAATAAAATCCTGAATGATGTTTTAACTAATTAATTAATTAATTTTAACTTTTACAGACTTCATTTTGATTCATTGTACACAAATGGGGTACAACTTTTCATTCCCATGGTTGTGCATGATGTAGATACTGGTTTATGTTAGTATAATTTTTAAAAATTTCTCTCTTGATCTACTTTTTCATCTTTTTTTAATATAAAAAATAATGTCTCTTTTTTCCTCAATTTGCCCAAAAAGGAATGAAAAGCTTTAAGTATGAATGAAAGGATCAACTCTGTAGATAGTGACTGGCCCTGTGTCTCCTTTCCCCCCAGGTAACAGTGAATGCAGATAGGTTGTGATGAGGCTACTTTAAAGATGACTACTAAGAAAAAAAAGGGAAAAGGCAGGCATGTTTGAAGGATTTAGAGTTCAAGGGACATGATCATTTTCAATGTGAACCTGAAGGATGCAGTAGCCTGAGGAAAAGTATTTTGATGGTCCAGGTCTGCATGGCAGTTGGATGAGTTTAGAGCAGAAAGCTGTGTAACCCCTTATTCCTAATTCCCAGTTCCCAGACTTCTGTGGGTCAGAGAGAGAGAAAGAGTTTAGAATGCTTCTATCAGCATTGAGTAGGGGCCAGAATGTAGGAAAGAGACTCACTACACTTTAAAACTTCAAAGGCTATGTCTCAACTCAACTTTTCAGTAGTGATGGTGCTTTTCCAAGCATGATCTGTAGTCTCATAGTATCCCCTGAGCCATGTCCAGAGGGTCTGCAAGATGAAGCTGTTTTTATAACATATAATAAATTACTATTTACCTTTTGTGTTCTCATGAGTGTAGATACTTCATAAGCCTCCATGATGTGGGAGATCAACAGGTTAGACATAGATGTTTTCTACTAAATCACATCTGGGCTAGTAGAATCCACTATGTATAAATGGCTACTAAGTTCTTAAAATATAATCATTCTCCCCTTGAGATCAACTATAGGTATAAACACTTACTGAATTTCAAAGATTTTTTATGAAAAAAATGAATGTCAAATATCTTAATGTTTGTTGCATTGAAAGTAGTTTGAATATGTGGAGAAATAAAATGTTATTTAAATAAATCTCATGTATCGTTTTATGTGGATTCAGGAAAATAACAATATTGCATGTATGTGTAATATCTATATCTATATATATATACTCTATTCCTATTGAATACTATATTGTACTGTATTTCTATTGAATAATACTAAGCTGAGAATAAATGACTTTGCAAAAAAATAAAAACATGGAAAGCAGATGTAAAGTAGTGTCACTTCTTCCAAATTATTTATTTTGTAAATGGTTTTTATTTTTTATAAAAGCATGCAACTTTATGTTAACATAAATTGTTTATGATTTTAAAACATGTAAATAAATATTTGCTTAATATTTCAAATAAATATTTTGAAATTTTCTAAGTTCTTATTTCTAATTCAGGTTGTCCAGATACAATTTACATAAGTAATAACTCATTTGAGCGAAGAATTCCTGAAATAAAAACTTTTTCAAATAACTAAATAACCTACAGAGCAATAGTAACAAAAACAGCATGGTATTAACACCAAAATAGATAGGTAGTCAATGGTACAGAATAGAGGACACAGAGACAAACCCACATAAAAACAGATATACTTGACAAAGGAGCCAAAAACATACAATGGAGAAAGGTAGCCTCTTCAACAAATGGTGCTGGGAAAATTGGAAATCCATAAGCAGTAAAATGAAACTAAACCCATATCTCTCACCCTGTACAAACTCAACTCAAAACGGATCAAGGACCTAGGAATTAGACCAGAGATCCTGCACCTAATAGAAGAGAAAATAGGTCCAAATTTTCATCATGTTGGCCTAGGACCAGATTTCCTTAACATGACTCCCAAAGCGCAAGAAATAAAAGCAAGAATCAATGATTGGGATAGAGTCAAACTAAAAAGCTTTTTCTCAGCAAAGGAAACAATCAGCAATGTGAAGAGAGAGCCTTCAGAGTGGGAGAAAATCTTTGCCACACACACTTCAGATAGACACTAATCTCTAGAATCTACTAAGTGCTCAAAAATCTTTATACCAAGAACACTAATAACCCGATCAATAAATGGGTCAAGGAAATGAACAAACATTTCTCAGAAGAGGATCTACAAACAATCAACAGATAAATGAAAAATGTTCAACACCCCTAGTTATAAGAGAAATGCAAATCAAATCCACCTTAAGATTTCATCTCACCCCAATTAGAATGTCTTTTATTAAGAGTACATGCAACAACAGACATTGACCAGGATGTGGGGAAAAGGGTACACTCATACATTGTTGGTGGGATTGCAAATTTCCAGCCACTCTGGAAAGCAGTGTGGAGATTCCTTAGAAAACTTGGAATGGATCCACCATTTGACCCAGCTATCCCACTCCTGGGCCTATACCCAAAGGACGTAAAATCAGATTACTACAGTGATGCAGCTACATCAATGTTCATAGCTCCCCAATTCACAATAGCTAGATTGTGGAACCAACGTAGATGCCCTTCAATAGATGAATGGATAAAGAAACTGTGGTATATATACACAATGGAATATTACTCAGCCATAAAGATGAATAAAATTATGGCATTTGTAGGTAAATGGATGATGTTGGAGACTGTCATGCTAAGTGAGATTAGCCAGTCCCAAAAATCCAAGGGCTAAATGGTCTCTCTGATAAGTGAATGATGATGCCCAATGTGAAGTGGAAGGGTGGCAGGAATGGAGGAAGGATAGATAGCACAGAGGGAAGGGAGGGGTGGGGTTGGGGTGGGAGGGTAATAATAACAGAATGTGTGACAGACATCATTGCCCTGTGTACATGTATGAATGCACAGATGGTGTGATTCTACTTTGTTTGTACAACCAGAGAAACAATAGCTGTACTCCATTTGTGTTCAATGAATCAAAATTAAATTAAAAAAAAAAAACAACAAAAAAACAAAAATGACTCTTTAAGCAGTAGATAAAACAGCATCACCAACATCATCATCTTCCCATTTTCCGGGCACTGTACTTCTAGTTCTATGCATATTAGTTTATTTAACTTTCCAAGCCTTATATGGTGATATGTTACCACCAGCTTTACCAACCAAATACTTGGTCTTATTTTCAGAATTTTTCCTTAAGTTTAGTCCCACAGTAGCCACTCATATATAATTTATTAGTTATGCCTGAATTCTCTAAAGACTTTCTATAAGACTAATCAAAAATTTGGAAGAGAAAAGCAGGTTAGGATTAGAGCCAGGACCTTCTTCTTAGTATTTATGTGGAGACCAAAGTACAGTCTGATCTTTACCATCCCCAAACTATTATGAATGATGGGATGCTGAGTAGGTATTATTGAAAATATCAACAGAGATATAGAGACAATTGAATCCTTATGACCTAGACGTGTCCTCAGTGGAACATTTTATATACTGGGGGCAGAAAGAGCCAAAGACAGGAACCTAGAATTTCTACCTGCAGTTCCACTCAATGAACTAATATTTGTGAGCTCTTTTGCAAAGAGAGATATGGCTTCCCTTTTCCTCAGTTTTCATCCCAACTCACCAATCTGCATGTAGTCATAATATGTAAAGATTTTTAATTATAAAACTAAACTCCTAAATTCTAGGCAAAGTCTTTTTTTGGCATTCTGCTGAGGAAATAACTATCATTCCTCACTGAAGAAGCAATGGGCTAGGCTGGGCTTATTATGGAATAGTAAGTGTTTCTGGAATGAAATATTGTATTAAGGGTGTTTTGAGGCTAATTTTAACCCAAGTGGGTTATTAACTTTTGGAAAGATTTTACTTTATATGCTTTCTTCTTGGGAATGAACCTCTTGGTTATGAATTAGACCTTTTGCTGACCATCTCTACAAAAGGTGAAAAAATGATCTATATTATCTATTAAATATAATGGAGGAAACAGAAATAAGAATTGTAACTCTGAAAGCTCTATAGAACCTTAAAAACTCAGTCATGTAAATTCTGAAGTATAATTCAAAGTTCTATTTGTTAAGGTTAAAAGAGCCATATTCTTTAATTTTCTGAAAAGCTAGAAATTAGAAATTATGTACAGAATATTGGCATAAAGCAATATAGGTAATATTTCACCAGTAGTCTCTTTAAGTTGATAGATTCCAACTTCGTATTTCACAGTAAGAAATAGTTCTTTATACTTCTTTTTCTTTCAGCTTGCCAATTGTTTCCCTTTTCCATTATGGTTCTTGTTTGCTCTTCCCTGTTACCTTTAGTTATTTCAAAAATGTATCAAAATGTAAGGCTGAATTTTTATGTTTAGTAAAAGTTTTCAATTATGCCACCCATGAAGTCTAAAATTTCACTGATTCCTTCATTGAGGAATATATTCCCTCATGGATGAAATATAAACATACATATCTCCCCAACTGAACTTCTACTGTCTTAGTCCATTTTGGTTGCTATAACAAAATACTACAGATGGAGTGGATTTTAAACAATGTTGAAGTCTCACAATTTGGGAGGCTTAGAAGCCCAAGATGAAGAAAGATATGCAGATTTGGTATCCAGGTAAGACTCTGCTTATGCCTAGATAGCACCTGTTAGCTGAATCTTCACATTGTGGAAGGATCTAGATTGCTCCCTAGAGTGTCTTTTATAAGAAAACTAATTCCACTCATGTTTTAGTCCATTTTGCATTACTTTTGACCACAATTTGACCAAAAGACCCAATAAGAACAGCTTAAAGAAGAAAAAGTTTATTTTGGCTCAAAGTTTCAGAGGTATCAGTCAATAGATGCCAGAATCCTTTATTCTGTTTCCTAGGTGAGGCAGGACATCATGATGGAAGGGAAGGGGTGGGGGGAAGCAGCTCAGGACACGGCAATCAGGAAACAGACAGAGAACTCTGTTCCACAAGGACTAAACCCCCAGTCACCTATATCCACCAACCATAGTCTTCCTGCCTACAGTTACCACCCAGTTAATCCACATCAGTGGATTATATACAAGCATTCATAATTTAATTATTTCAACTCTGAACATTCTTGCATTGTCTGTACATGAGTTTTTGAAGGAAACCTCATATCTAAGCCATAACAACTCATGAGCACTATACCCCCACATGCTAATCATCTCCTTTATTACTCAGAGTTCTCTAGAAAGATAGAATGAATGGGATAGAATATTGATGTCTGCACAGACACAAATATAAATGACTTGGATGTAGATACATGAGAAGGAATTAATTAGGGTAAATGACTTGCAGTAATGGAAACTAAGAAGTGCCATCAGAGATTGTCTGCAAGTTGGAGAACCAGAGAAATCCATGGAGTTGCTCAGTCCAAGCTGGAATTTCCAAGAACCAAAGAAGCCAAGGCTGTGACTTTCATTACAAAGCTGAAAACCTGGAAGGCCTGGGAGACTGATGATAGAAGTCCAAGTCAAAAACAAAAGAACCTGGACTTCTGATGTCCAAGCAAAGGAGGAAAAAGGAAGGTCACTAGGAAGACAAAGAATTAATCTTCCTTTCTTCTTTTTGTTCCTTTTTTGGCTCCAACTAATTTGATTGTGCCCACTCACAATGAAGAAAGATAATTCCCACTCCATCCACCAACTCACAGACCAATGTCTTCTGAAAATATGCTCACAGACATATCTAAAAGCAATATTTTACCAGCCATCAAGATATCCTGCTGTTCACTCTAGGTAACATATGAAATTAATTGTCACACCTCTTCAAAGACTCATTTTTTTATACTACCACATTGGGAATTAATTTTCAATGTATATTTTTTTCATTTTTTAAAATTCATTCTGATTGAGTAATATTCCTTTGTGTATATATACCACATTTTCCTTACCCATTCATCTGTTGAGGGGCACCTAGGTTGGTTCCATAACAGCGATTGTGAATTGAGCTGCTATAAACATTGATGTGGTTGCATTATTGCAGTATGCTGATTTTAAGGCATATACCAAGGAGTGAGATAACTGGTTCAAATGGTGGTTCCATTCCATATTTTCTGAGGAATCTCCACACTGCTTTCCAGAGTAATCAACATGACTTTTGAACAAACTTTCAGAATATACTACCTACTATGTGGTGATTCTTCTGGGAGAATAGAACACATCAGTGAACAGAATAAACTATTTCAGGCTTCTAAGATAGATAGATGATAATCTATGCATTTTACATAAAATAAATTTCATATTATGGTAACTGGTGATAGTGCTATAATAAAAATCAGTGCATATTTTCAGGTAAGGTAAATGTTGGTGTGTAAGGGTTAGGGTAAGAAGAAAATGGTGCAGTGAGAAATTGTAAAGATCAGTATAGGGCTCATAATAAGAATGGTATTTGAGACAAAAGTTTAAAAGATCAAAATTAGAGATATGGGGAAAAACTTTGCAGGCAGGGGGATAATTAGTATCAAAATACCAAATTTGAAGAACATTCATAAGAAAAAGGTTAATACTGGTAACAGTCAGGTAAAAGAACTCATTATATCACCAAATAGCAATCTATCATGGCAAAACTGTCATTAGTACCATGATGGATATGGTTAAAATGTCATGTCAAAATCAAGTACACCATTTGAAATCTGGGGAATTATAATAACAGAAAATTTTTTAAGTAGTTTTTTAAAACTTTACAAATTTCAAGACACATCTCAAAGAATGTGTTATTCTTCAGACATTTAATGGGTAGAATAAAATATGCTATGATTTTGAAGGTAGATGTTGAGTTTGGAAAGAATTCATTCCCCATATAATTTATAAGGTCTATTTAAAATAAAATACTTGGCAAAAAGGCTCAACTACCAAAAGATATGAGTGGGCCAATAATTACTTCATTTTTCCAATATCATGTCAGTATAGTGATGCAATGTGATATGATACTCAAAACAAAAAATTTTTCTTGACTTTCAATTATCTTTGACAACAAATGTGGTAAACGGTTGAAGCACACACCCATCAGTAAGGTCCTTATTCAAAGAAGGGTAGTGTCCTGAGGAGGACAGCATTGCATCATGGGTGAGAGCATGCATGACATGGCAGCAATGTCTAATTAGGAATTAGCAAGGACTTTAGGTACATACTTAAAACAATGCTTTTGGCTTTACAGGAAATGAAATATGAACACATTAAATGATTTCCAGACACTTTTGGTTCTGCCAATCATTAGTATGATACTATTCATGAACATGAAAAAGTTATAATAGAATGCCAAAGTTTCCAAAGATTTTAAGAGAAAAAAAGTATTAGAAGCAGGAACTTATGTAGTTGTCTAAACACAGTATTTAACAAGAAGGAAAGAACTTCAGGAAAACAGAGAAATATCCAAAGTTGCATTAATAAAGTATACACAAAGATCAGTTGTTAGTTGATATTTATTTAAATTTTAATAATATTTGGAATAATTTTATTTGCAAAAATTGCATCTAAAATAATGATTTAGTTATTTTTGCTCATATTCAAAAGTTTTAAAATATCTTAACATGTAAAATAAATAGTAATTAAATAACTCTTTTTTTCTTTTTGTATGTCTGAAAAAAATCATTAAAAAGTTTAAAAGCTAAAAATCCTCTTATAAGAGAGAGAAAATTAGGAGCTGATAGAGGCTTTTGAAGGATTCCTTATCAATCCAATAATTCCAATATTACATATTTTTCTAATTTTGGTCAGAATAATAGCATAATATGAATATCAATATCTAAAAATTACCAAAGGATGTATTTTATTTAAATGTATTCTTTTAAAAAATATTGCAGCTAAAGTGATCATAGTCACAAGTAAAATAAATTAAGCAGAGGTCACCTATTTATAAAAGTGTCATATGAAATCAGTGTATTTCTAGAGCTCCAGTTTTATATGAATCAGCCAGAGCTCTTCATCAACATTAAAAGAGCTCTTTGAATTTTTTCCTAACATGTTTGTTCCAATATCGTTCCTTGTGTCTCAGAGTTCCTAAAAGAGGCTGTTCTTGACCACAAACAGCACCATAACATCACTTTCTATTTTGAATTCCTTATATTGATTCTACAGCAACATGTGGCTAGGGAGAGTCATTGATCTGACACTAGAGGCTATGTGATTATTAGAGGTGGTGTACATAACTCTAGTATATTTGAATATAAAAATCTGACACACTCGGAATTTAAAAATATTTTATAAATTACATCTACCCCATGACACTTTATCCTTTGGCTGGTAATTAGATTTAAAAACCTGCTGCTCAGACAACCAAATTATATACTGCTAATGCTATTGTTTCGATGGCTTCATTGAAATGATTTGCTAATTTATAAATATCTTTGTCTTTCACAAATAATCTATTTAAATATCATGAGTGCTATTGTATTGGGAAAATTGAAACAAATATATTTTTTATACAGTGCTAGTGATTGTATGGGAATCAGTGTATTTGATGTACATTATCAGAAAGTGCATTCAGAGCTACTTCATTTAAAAATGAAAAAGTGCCAATTTGGTCATTTAAAAAAAAAGTGATTAAGCTCATATTCCCCAGGTCATTACCTTTCTATTGTTTATGGATAAAGATAATTTTTGTCTCTATGTAAGCCTAAACCAAACATACAGTCCCTCATTTATTAATTCTTTCAATAGTTACTTATGGTTAAACCATAGCACACTAAAATCTAAAACACATTAGGATAAAATGATAAGATGCTCAGACAATTCAATGTCTAGATTACCACAATTCATATAATCTAGAAATTTTACTTAAAATTTTAGATTTGTATTGATTTTTATAGTGTGGTATAAAGACTTCAAGTAGAGGGCTGGTCATGTGACTCAGTGGTAGAGTACTTCCCTAGTACATGAGGCCTTAGGTTCAATCCTCAGCACCATAAAAATAAAAAGATCCAATTTCCCCATAATTGCCCTTAGTGATATATACACTTTTATGTATTCTCCTCTGGAGTGTGGAGAGGAATTGTTAACTGCCTCTAACAAAGAGAATAAGGTAAAGTTGAGGGGATATCAGTCCCAGGTGTTATATAAATTTGTGACTTGTTACTAGGGTCTCTCTTGAAATTCTCCTGCGTGGTCTAATGAAGTCAAAATCCATTATGTGAAGTTCATATGATAAGGAACTAGGTGGTCTTCAGGAACGGAAGGCAGGCTCAATTTGACTGTTATTTATGCAAAGCAAAAAGAAGCCAGGGTCTCAGTCCTACAGAAGAAAGAAATATCTGCCAATGGCCTAAGTAAGGAGGAAGCAGGTTCTTCACCATTCAAGGCTCTACATGAGACCTTGCCCTGATCAACACCTGGATCCCACAGCTTTGCAAGCCATGGCCAGAGGCTTGGACTGCAGAATCTGTGTGACCACTGCTATTGTTGTTATCCACTAGATTTGTGGTAATTTTACATTACGAGAGGTAACTAAATACAACTAGTTGATTAGATTTTTTCCTATTCATTCATCATTGAACTAGCTAATACTAAAATCACAGGAAAAAATTTTTGTAAAAGATTTTATCATCATAAAACTTTGAGGGCAGAAGCCACTTCTAGAGTTTAGTATTAATTATGTGTTCTTTCTGATTCGATTTTAGAGCTATTTGTTGACTTTACAAAGAATATTAAAACTATTAGTGGTAAATATGTTTTCTTATATTTTAAGACAGCTGGCTACATTGACAATTGGAATGAAATTGATTTAAGTAAGATTGGAGAGATTCTCAAATTCTCAAAAGCCTCTAAAATCATATTGATTAATAATTAATGGTTTCTTCAGTTTTATAATTAAGCTTGACATTTACTAAGATTTTTCAGAAGTAGTACACTTGAGTGTATATGAATCTAAATGTATATAACCATTTAATTTACATTATGTACTTTGTATAATTTGTTACCTTCCGCTTGCTCAAGCAATTTCCAAAATACAAAATGTGAATTCCCAAATTATAATAAACGTCTTATCTTTATTTAGGAATGCTTCATATCTCATTTGAATCATTTATTTTTTAAAGCCAAAATATGTTTTAAGATGCAAATGTTTTGATATTTTCCCTTAATATAATCTTCAATTTAGCAATTTTTTATGAATAAATACTAGTACTTATTACACAGAGCCAAGTTTATGAATTAGTTAATAAATCTCCAATAAACTTGTATTTTATAATGATATAACAATAATTTGTATCTTTATAACAGTTTAGATGCTATAAAACACTTTTAATTCATTAAAATTTTGAGCATATGGGTCTTCCATGGGATAAATATATTTATTACATTCTTCCCTAAACCTGCATGAGGACATCAGAGTAGGAGACAAGAAGGAAAAATTCTAGTTTGCATCTACAGGGGCTTTGCTTGCTGCTACTCACAACCCACACTGAAGTAACAGGAAAGTTCTGAGTTGTTCAGACACATGAATAAAGAATAGATGATTAATTCTGAGTCTCAAGTCTGTTTTTCCAAACCATTCTTTGCACAATTATGAGTGTCCTGCCTCAGATAGTTTCCCCCTTTATGGCTTATTAACTCATAGAATCTGTCATTTAAATTAGCTAAAACATTAATTATACATTGAATATGTTTGGGGATATTGGAAAATAGATATGAAACATACTCATTTTCTTCTAGAAATATATAATTCATCTTCAGAGGAAGAAAATACACCTGAATATATCAGTAAACCAGTCAGCTTTTTTCCAAGTCTTGACATACAAGCATACACTTCTGTCACGCCAGTAGAAAAAGTGTTTTTCTCATGCTGTACAGAATGTGTTCCATCATTATGAACAGCTTTGGCAATACTATGGTTGTGGAATAAAACTTGGCAGTATCATTCTAGGTCGCCTTTTTTAAGAAAAGCTAGAGTAATATACCGAAATTTCATTTAAAATGAATACCAACAAATAAGTTTGGTTTAATACAAATTTCTGGACAAGGGGAGTATAGATGAGAAAGGGATTGCAGTCTAAAACATACATTTAGTGGTAACACTATGTCTTGAAATCAAAAATAGAAAGAATAAACCTCCAGTATTCAATGGAAAAAGAGAAATTTAATAATTTTTGAGAGTGGAAATGCAAAATTAAGTTCAGTTAAAAAATCTATTTAGTGCTTGTGATGTGTCAACTCCATACCTTGTGCTAGCAAGTACTAAGGTGAGTAATTTAGGACCTTCATTATTGAGAACATTTATTGTGGGGGGTTGTCTCCTATATAGATAACTCAAGTATAACTGTTCTGTTTAAATGATGTAAGACAAGAGATATTATGGAAAATACTAAGAGTTTATCCTAGAAGTCTGGTAAATGTTCCATGAAGTACTTGTAGATTCAGACTTAAAGGATGCATAAGATTTGTCTAGGCAAACACATGGGAAGCAGGTGTTTCATAGAGTGTCAATCAGAAAAAGGCACATAAATGGGAAAGTATCATATATGGGCAACTCTGAGGAGTTCCATGTGTGTTAGCTTTCCATCACTGTGGCATAATCCCTAGAAGAGCAACTAAAAGGATGATAAATGTATTTTGGTTCATGTTTTTAGAGCTTTCAGTACATGTTTTCTTGGTTAGGCTGCATCTGGACCTGTAGTAAGGCGGACCATCATGGTAGGGAGGGTGTGGCAGAGCAAAACTGCTCACCTCCTGGCATCCAGGAAGTACAGAGAGTCCAGGGACAGAAGGCACCCTTGTAGGGTGTGTCCCTAATGCCTGCTTCCTCCAGGCAGGCCTCTCCAACAGTTTTACCCACTTCCCAATAGAACTTTTCATAATGAAACTGTCAGTGGATTATTACATTAATGAGGTTGGAGCTTTCCTGATCCAATCACTTCCCCAAAGCAACATCTATGAACACTGCTTCATCAGGACCGAGCCTTCAATACATGAGCCCTTTGTGGGTGTTCCAGGTTCAAAATACAACAACTTTTTTCATAGTATACATACGTGTCCAGGGTAAGAAAAAGAATGTGATGTTGAAAGGGTAGAAGACTCAATCATGGAAACCATAATTTTATAAAAATAAATAGGATCATTGGTAATACATAAAGGATTGACTTAGTCAAATTCTCTTTCATAATTATTACTCCCATTGTTGAATGAAAACATTTTCAACAGAAGCAATACTTGCTAATGGAAATATGAGCTTTTGTTTACATATATTGCTTTACTTAATTTACAAGAAATTTCCCTCTTTTCTATTTCCCCATTTCCTATGCAGTTATTATTAACTGTACATAACAAATAAAAAATATAGATAATCAACTTGTCCAAAACCTTTAGCACAAGTAGGATTCATATCTCAGATTTGCTTGACACCTTCTGCTATGAGGCCTCTCACTATGAAGCCAGAAAATAACTGGGAAATTTTCATACTACTTGAGAGAAATGACAACTTGTATATGGGCATAAGTGTTCAAGAAGTAGAAATGGGTGGAAATAGAATAACAAAGCTGAGGAAAATTGAAGACTAACAGTCCTAATGGGAAAGAGGAGATTCTGGCATGATTCTGTTACTGGCCTATGTAACTGAGAGACACTAGGAAATGCCACTAATGGAAATGAGGGGCACAGGGAGAAGGGGAGTTTGGGTAGAGTTAAAGGATCTGGAGTCATGCTTCAGTCATTTTGAAAACAGTCATGCATCCAAGAGGATGTATGCAAGAGGTTGCAGAACATGACAGGCATACTTCATTAAAAACAACAGGGACTTGTAGCATGTCCTTATCTTGTAACTGAATATTCCCTGAAGCCTGTGACCTTGTTTAAATCTCGGCTCTTTGGAGTGCAGAGTTGGTGCCATTACCTTTACTCTTTACTATGACTTCTAGAAGCCTTTTTGCTGTTTTATCTAGGGCCCTGTAATTACGTGATCCCATAACCATGCATTTGTAGAATCCTTTGACACATGGCTCAGTTTTCTCCACTAACCAACCTTTCCAGACCTCTATTAACCTAAGTTATTAACCTTTAATTAAGAATTTAATTATTGAACAATTAAATAAACTCAAAATTTGTTCAAAATTAATTATTAAGAAACTAACATAGATAAAAAATTGTTCTAGAAGTTTGAACTATACCACTTACAGAGACAGAAGATAAGATTTTGTTCCATGGTCATTTGATAACAAAGGCCTTTTAAGAGGAGAACTCATTAACATTTTATCAGACTTGCATTTAAGTAAGATCATGAGTCATGGAGAGTTGATGAAGGAAACTACTTTAGGGAGAATAAGATGGTTTTGAGGAAGTCCAGGTAAACTGCCTATCTCTGGGATAAATCAGTGGGTGGAACACATAATGAACAGGGGGCCAAAGGACTGTTTTCTTTTTGTATTTCTGTGAAGGACCAGCAGAAAAACCTCATTTAGGAAAAATTTTCTCACTTAGGAAAATTATCTACCATATTACAACAGATAGTGTAAACTGCTATGAACAGAAACAAAGTAAAATACCAAATATGATACATATTACATAGAGTTGTAGCGTAAACAATACTAGTAGCTGTCTAGTAAAATAAATGATCCTTGTTTGATTGCCTGCACCATCCACATCCATGCCCTCAGAAGATTAACTCCCAGATAATTAAATAAAACAAAATGGCATCATCGCGGAGATTTCCAAAACCAGAGAGAAGAAACATAAGGACCCTTGGTCTGCAATGCTCAGAAACATAGAGACTGTTTTTTTTCCTTTTTACAAAGTCAAGCAAGTCTAAAAGTATTACAAATAGTGCCACATAAGCTGTCATATCTTGCAAATGAAAGAACAGCTTTTAAAAATGATATGTATGTTATTTACAAAGGCCTGCTGGTTATAAATCAGTTTCTTTAGAAATATCCATATGCCTGGTGAGTGATCACAGTCAGAAGGATATTGCTCTATCTGTACCTATTTATCATCACACTTGTTGACACACACAGCATTTTTTGTGGCACAGAGAAATAGGGATTTCAGATCCCATGATTTGGATTTTAAAATTCTTCATTTACCAACTTTGAGAATTTAGACAACTTACTGAATTAATTAGCTGGGAGGGCTCATTTCAGTAGCAATCAGAAACAAACAAACAAAATATAGGACTCAACTACCACAGAACTTTACCTATAACTTGAGAAATGGCTGAGTAATCATGTAAGGGGTTAGCACTCTCCCAGGCTGTCATTTACACAGGGTAATCAGAGCTCCTTAGTTTTCCAAATGAGCATCAAACTCCTAACATATTTAACCTTCTTATTTTTATTCTAGTACTTCTGCCTTTCCAACCCTTAGCTCATAGTCAAATCATGGTCTTTTTCTTTGGTCTACCTCCAAATACACAAATAAGGATGTAACAAGTTTTGATGGCTGCCCCCCAAATCATGCCTCTCTTATATCATAGAATTTGAAAATCCAGTTTTACATCACTACATGTAATTCTTTTTCTTAAAAAAAAGAAATGCTGAAAATGGTGTTTCTAATTATGCGCCATCTTCTAATTTTCTGAGAATATTCTTAATTATCCTACAATGGAAGTTCTCTTAAAATATATGTGAGCTTGGGTTCTGTTTAGCTTGTTTCTACAATAGAATATCTAATTTGGGACAATATGAAAGGTGAAGTTAGTGGGCAGAATGATTTAGTATTTTTTTTTCAAAATTTCAGGAGAAGTGAGTACTTTGCAACATCAAATTTATCTTTAAAATGATCTTAATTTTTCAGACTCATTGCTTTTGATGATGGAGAATCACTTAACCATGCTGGCTACTTGACTATTTTATACTTACAAACCTTCACCACATGGGTATCTGAAAGCTAGTCACATGTGATGAAGTCTAAACCAATAAAAATATGGTTTATTATTTCAAAATTTTGGGAGACTTGACCAAAATAAGTCCTCAGAATCACAACAAGTGTCATTGGCTAATGGTTATTCTAAAACATAGTGTTACTCAATGCAACCATGTAGAAAAACTTACCCATCAAACTGATCATTAATAAAGATTTTTTTTGTGCAGTAAAATACATAAAAATGTTTTTGAAATCTAAACAGTAAATGGTTAAAAGTAAACTCCTCTATAAAATTCATAGAACCCCTGAAAAGTAAATAATAAACATTCATTTATGAGCAAAAACTTCTACAATCATTAGACAATAAATTTTAGGAAGAAAAAAGCAGAGCTATTTTCCCTCTCTGTATTTTATCATCAGATTTATGTTTTCTAAAAGAGTGGTGTTAAGGTTTGAAGAGGACATTAAATTTGGTATACCTATTTTGACAGAATAATCTAAGTTTTTATATAGTGAGATATATCCAATGCACACTTGAAATTTATTTCACTCATAATTTGTTCAGATAGTTGTACAACTGAACATTTTCAGGCATCTAATATCCAATTCAATTAGAAACCATTGAACAAATAGACTTATTCCAGAAACTAGTGAAAATCAATTGAATTAATCATGTTTCATAAAATAATCATTTAAGTCTTGGATTGAATAAAAATATATTTTTACAATTTCCTTGGAAACAACAGCTCATTTCAAACTGTTGGATGCACCTCCCTACCTCGAAATTCTGTCTTACGTACAATTAATGTTCATTGTGTCAGTCCAAAAAGAAAAAAGAAACCCATATTACATACCAAACAGGAAAGTTTAAATACAGAGACTTAGATGCATACAGAAGTATTAGAAGGTGTTAGAGGACTACAAACAAGAAGAGACCTCTGCTAGCCTCAGAAATAGCATGAAAAATCCACGAGAATGCTAGTGATGATCCACACTAAGGGAGACTTTCAGGGAATACCCAGAGGTCCCTGAGAAATTTCTTGCTGCTAAATCAGTAGATAACTCAATATGCAATGATATGGCTATTGCTTCCCTGTACCTTTCAAATATCCCACTGGCAAAATATGACCCAGACACTTTCTTTAATGTTAGATAAATATGCAACCACACTTTTCTTCTATTTTTAAAACAAATTAACCCATCTGTGAATTTGTGGATTAATGTTAAGCTATTTTGCTCTACTTTAATACTTCCTCTTGCAAAATGTAACATTCCTACACATTTTAATAATCAGTTTCCTTTTATGTACTTGTGATGCTTTCATTTTGGTGTTTTAGCTTGTTTTCATATTTTTTAATTTGGATATATTCCTAAATTGTTCATTCTGGTCCATCATTAAGTGTGCAGTCAATTACTACAGATAATTTATTGTTAAAATAGATGTAGCTCCATGATATTTTACATAACTTAGGAAAATCCTTGGAAATTCTATTTCATTCTCATTTTTCCAGTCTTATTTTTCAAGGAAACCCTTTTTTCAAGCTGTCTTTTGAGCTTATGAACTTTTCTACAGTTTTCCCCAATTCAACACACTTTTACTAGGTTTCTAACACACCGCTTTATTATCTTGTGTGCTATGTTTCCTGTTATCATCATTTCCTTTATTTTACATCAGACACACTAAGGTATTATTTGCACATACTAAAATTCACAATTTTTAATGTATGAATCAGTAAGATTGAGCAAATACACATGGTCATATATTAACACCACCATTATCAATATACAGAACATTTCCACAACAAAAAATGTTGCTCTGCTACTTCTTTATGGTAAATCCAGAAAATTAATATTTTTTCCTTCACTTTTGCCTTTTGCAGGATATCATGCAATTTGAATCACATAGCGTGTTGAGTTTTGCAGCTGGCTTCTTAGACTATTACATGTTTACTCTTGGTTAATACATTCCCCTTGTTATGGGAATTAGTAGTGTGTTCCTCTTTGTTGCTGAGTGTCAGAACATGATGAAGATGTACCACTGTTTCTCCATTCAAAAAGAGTCAATGTACTCTTTTTATATTTCACATTTTAATGTTATTCTTGGGAGATTTATGTCCTGCCTTGCTCTGCTGCTGTTCTATGAAGGGAGGGGTTCTATTTTGTTCAACTGGAGGAACATGTCCTGGCACAGTGAGTTTTCACAATACTGTGAACAAATGGTCATTGATTAGGATAGTTACTGATGCCCTGTACTCTGGATTTTTAAAGATATTTTAACTTGTTGAACTATGTAAAGTGTTTACTAATTTTAATAGCTTCTCTGTTAATTCTCTAAGTTTATCTATTCAAAAATATGTATCTTCTTTTATCATGGTTACATCTCGGTTTGACGTACTATTAAATTTTCCAGTACTCAAAGCTATTATATTTAATGCAAAAGTTAAAGTACTTATGAAGTATAATTTTCATATACTTACGAAGTATACTTTCAATTACAGTAATAGTTTACACACATTTAAAATTTCAGAAGTTTTTATTTTACTTCTGTCAATATTAAAGAAAAATACAGTGTATATCATGACTTAGCACATATCTGTCTCCACAGATTTTTCTAATAGTTTAAAATTTATACTTATCTGTGCACTTCAAATGTTATTTCCAAAAAGTTTCAGTAGAGAAATTAATGAGAGCATAATTTTTTTTCACATTTCAATGCAATGTTATTTAATTATCAATAGATGTGATAAGCATTTATTTATTTTAATTTGGTGTATTGGGATAATGATCAAGAATAATACAGTCTTGCTGATTTAAAAGATAAGCAAATGAGAACCTTGGATAAAAACATACACAGTTCTAATCACCATGCCCATGTATCCATGTTTTAAATCATTAAAGTTGTTTTATTGTAGCATGGTGTTTGGTTATATAAATTCTTGAATATTTACACAGGTTTTGGACAATTTGGTTTAGATAATATAATGGTAGAAAAATACAATAACATTTAAATTGTATTAAGCATAACATTGAAGAATAGCAAATTTAATGCAGTTATGACATTGTTAGTTTCTTTAATTTGAAGTTTAACACTACTGTAATCATTTAATTAAAACCATGTATGTGTAATAAGTTAATTCTAATAACTCTAGTATATCATTTATAATATATGTCTCAAAGTATAATTGCTATTATTTCAAGTGTATTTATTAAATATATATGCCATTTATTTAAATTATGTTATTGCTAGTTTAATTGTTCTTGAATTTTGATAGCTAAGTATATTTAGCTAGGTCCTATGTATTTTTGTGAAAGAATATGGCATAAAAAGTGATATTAGACCGGGTATGGTGGCACATGCCCGTAATCCCAGTGGCTTTGAGTTCAAAGCCAGCCTTAGCAAAAGTGAGGCACTAAGCAATTCAGTGAGATGCTCTCTAAATAAAATACAAAATAGGGCTGGGGATGTGGCTCAATGGTCGAGTGCTCCTGAGTTCAATACCTGGTACCAAAAAAAAAATATGTAATATTAAAAATGCCCACTCAAATTGCTTTCCATTTAAAATTTCATTTATTTTCTTTCTTATTTTTAACATTTTATCTTGAAATTATTATTTGATGAGCCGATTCTCTAATCATCAATCCCAAGGAAGGACTCACTCTGTGTGGAATACAGCTAAGATTATCACCATGCCAACCATGAGGAAGAGGAGTCCTAACACACCTTGGTGCATCTCTCTCTCTCTCTCTCTCTCTCTCTCTCTCTCTCTCTATTAGTCGTAGATGGACACATACTTTTATCTTATTTATTTAATTTTATGTGCTGAGGATTGAACCCAGTACCTCAGGTGCTAGGCAAGCGCTCTGCCACTGAGCCACAACCCCAGCCCCCTCCTCACTCTATCTTGAGCTACAGCTTTTACAGTTTTCTGGGCCCAGTGAGACAGAATGCATGCCACTTGCATGCAATACATTTACTACTTACAAAGAAGCAGCAAGGAATTAAAGAGCAGAGTCCATCATGACAAGTTCCCAAAGCCCAGATAAGCTGTCTGGGTAGAAGGAGTCTTGACTGTGTGCCTCACTTGCAATACAATTGAGGAACACTAAATGTCAGCTCACCCCAGGATATTTACCTCAGGGGTAATGTCACTCACTGAGAAAAGCTTTGAAGGCCATTCTATCTCTAGAGGAGAGAAGAACAAAATAAAGGCTGTGATAGGCAGGCTTTCCCTGGCTCTAGATGTTAAACTCAGTAGGTGGGACAGGACAAGGCCTGGACTGTTGCCACCCTATCTGAAGATACTGCATTCCTAGCACATTCTGCCATTATTTCTGAGAGTTACATGCAAGAAGGTAAGGGGATAGCTGGTCTGTCCAAGGCCTCCCAGAATAATACCCTACAGATAGATTCATAGGGAACTGGAAAGATAGACTGGAATAGCCTCACATATTCTTCACTCATCTTCCCTCAAAGATAACATTTACATAGCAGTAGTAAGAGATCAGAACCAGGACATCAATATGGGTCAGAGGATAACATCTAAAGACCTTATTTAGACTGCAACATGTTTTACATGTGTTCCTTTGTGTGCATGGATTTCCACGAAATTCTACCACATTTATAAGTTAATCTGATCACTATCACTTTAAAAAATGTCACCTTTTCAAAATTGTGCTTACTCATCCTATCATACATATACCCCCAGCAATCATTCATCTATTATTGATCTCTGTAGTTTGTTATTTTGAGAATGCAATCTAAAAGGAATCATGGAATATATATATGTGTGTGTGTGTGTGTGTGTGTGTGTGTGTGTGTGTGTATATATATATATATATATAAAACTTTCAATGATTTTTATTTTCTTCTTTCTTTTCCATTCAGACTAATACACTAGAGACTTCATTCAACCAAGGTCTAAAGTAAATTAATAGTTCATTCTTTCTATGGGAGACTTTGGATCTTAATCAGAAAGGAAGCTTGTACCATAACACTTCAAATTCTGGGTAGTTCCCAAGTGAATAGATATTTTATATTTTATTTTATATTTTATTTTGCTAGTTATTTTAGAAATTACTAACATTCAGCTTTTTTATTTAAAACAGTACGCCTATCTTCAACATTCCTACAGTCAAAATATATAGTTCACATCCAGACCTTTACACATCCCATAGCTTACGCCTGTGTTCTTCTAAAGTGCTTACTTTGTTGGAAAATCAAATCAGTTTTCATAAGAACAGCCACTGCTTTTAAAAGGCTATGCTTCGTGAGGTCTAAAGAAAACCACCTGGGATCATCTAAATGCATATGACCAGGAGGAGAATCAACCTGTATTTAATATTTATACTGGATGCCAGTTCACATTATCATTGACTTTTGAAAAACTGATGCAGAAATTCTAATTCTAAAAAATCATGACTCTTTTGATAGCAGTCATGCATTTTATTCTTAAAAACCAATCATGTTTTCCAAATGAACTATCATTAATTAAAACAAAAATCAACATGTTAAATTTAGTGATTCCTACGATGAATCACTGCAGTTCATTAGATGTCTTCAATGCCAGACATTTCTCCCACAAGAGAAATTTGAGAGTCAGAAAGAAGTTTACTTCAAAGGAGTCACCTGTTCAGCCAGAAACCTCAGGCTTGCTGCTGAAAATAGGAGAGAAGCCCAATCCTTCCCAGTGTGGAAGCAGCCTGCCAGGTGGACCCCAAGGATTCCCTCACCCTAGTGCTCACATCTTCCTCACTGTTCCTAGGTTGTTGGGACTAGCTCTGGTTTGGATATTTGTCCCCTCCCAAACTGACATTGAAATCTGTCTCCGTATCGGTATAAAAAAGTCGAATCTAAAAAAAAAAAGGTAGGCCATGAGTGTTCTGCCTCCATGAACAGATTAATATACTATAGGAGAGGTTTTGGCATAAAAGGGCAAGTTTGGTCCCCTTTCCATTCTCTCTCTCTCTTCCTTTCACCTTCTACCATGTTATGATGCAAGAAAGCCCTAGTAGATGTCAGCTCTTCTCTCTTGGATTCCCCAGATTCACAAATTGTAAGAAAGCAGATTATAAAGCAGTTCATTATAGATTACCCAGTCTGTAATCATTTGTCATAGCAGCAAAAACAGGCTTGGTGACTAACAGCATAAATTATTTAATGGCACTTCAAAGATGAAGCCATTAAAAGACTGCAGCTTCTGCTTGGACTTGCGCTCTCTCTCTCTCTCTCTCTCTCTCTCTCTCTCTCT
>JAJEJO010000867.1:359110-381330 GCA_020662805.1 Glaucomys volans
GCCAGCTCACATACTGTGAGAATACTCAGTGAGCTCATGAAGAGGCATATTTCGCTAGTATCTGAGATCTCCAGCCAGAGAGAAGCTAAAGCTTGTTAACAACCAGGTGGGCTCTTGAAAGAAGCTTTTCAGAGGTCTGGCTGACCAACTGAATGCAGCTTCATGAGAGACCTTGAACTAGAACCACCCAGGAGCTGTGCAGGTACATGACCCACAGGAGCTTGTGCTGCAATGAATATGTATACTTTTAATCTTTGATATTTGGGAGCAATTTATTATGTAGCCAAAAATAATTGCTAAATAAGTAATATGCAATTAATGAAGTTTTGTTTTATTTTTTAAGAAAGTGGAGTTCCTGTGTAGCAACAGCATAAGATCAGGGGAGGGCTTAGAAAATAGCAGTGAGCAGATTTTGAGAAATACTGCAAGAATTCTGAGGGAAGACATAGTGAAAGCTTCAGCTTTGAAGATGCACTGGTGAGATTTTAACAGAAAGTGAAAAGATTCCTATTGAATACTATGGGAAAGGAGTTCCATGTAAACGAGTCGTGGAACATTCAGAAATCCTATTGTCTGCAGCAAGGCATAGGGTGAAACTGTACCCAAAGGACTAGGTGACCCAGATAAGGAGATTTCAAACTAGTGTTGAAATCTGCCTTTTCTCTCTCTCTCTCTCTCTCTCTCTCTCTTGTTGCTGCTTAGGGTACAATATAAAAAGAGAATAATAAGCTAAAGCATGACTGTTAAACTAAAAGGAACTAGGACCTACCGGTATTAAAAATTCATAGTGTCTCCAAAGGGCAAACAGTGCTAAAATTAGGAAATGATTTCCAATCAAAGATCATGGCGATGCCTATCATGGGAAATCAGGACCTAAAGAAGAAGCTGAAAGTGTGACCCAAGATCCTTTGCAACCTCAGAAACTCCAGGGAAGTTGTCTCCAAACCCTCTTCAAGCAGACAAAAGCCTCTCTAAAGGAGTAAGGAGTGGGACTAAACTATTTAATCAACAATTGAAATTGATATTAATGTAATATTACTTTGAGTAGTCAATGAGAGAACACTAGGAAACATCTGACTGGTCTTGACATATCTTGGTACTCTGAAATGTCTATCTTTGGTCTAATTTCAGTAAAGAACATAATATACCCCAAATACAACCTGTGAGTGCAATGTAGCTAGACTATTAACAGTTCTTACAATGTTTTCACCTAAAACACTGAAAGCTTACTGAGTTTGTTTTAATAGACACTAACTTGTTTCCTTATTTTCTCTCCCATCTTTCCTGCTCCAAATCTATTCACAGTAATGTTACCATTTTATTCTTTTACAATGTTATCTAGCCAGGCAAGGAGCACCTGCCTCTAATCCCAGTGATTCAAGAGGCTGAGGCAGAATTGCAAATTTGAGGTCAGGCCTCTGAAATTTAGTGAGAACCTATCAGAACACTGGAATATTAATCAGCCATAAAGAATAATAAAATGATGACATTTGCAGGTAAATGGATGGAATTGGAGAAGATCATGTTAAGTGAAATAAGTCAATCCCAAAAAACCAAAGGTTGAATGATTTCTCTTATAAGTGGTTGATGACAATATAGTGGGGGTGGAGGGAGGTACAGGAAGAACAGAGAAGGGATGGATTGTATAGGGGAAAATGAGGAGTGGGGAGGGGGCAGGGAAGGAAAGGTAATAGAATGAGAAAAACATCTTTACCCTATGTATATGTATGAATATGCAAATGGTATGATTCTACTTTGTGTACAACCAGAAAAATGATAGTTGTACTCCATTTGTGTACCATGAGCCAAAATAAAACAAACAAACAAAAAAGGCTGGGGGTGTGGTACAGTGGTAGAGTGCCCCTGGGCTCAATCTCTAGTACCATAAAAAATGAATAAATAAATATTTATCCAGATGCTCTTGTTTGGATATGGTCTGCTTCCCAAAGGTTCATGTGTTGAAGACTTGGTCCCCATGGTGGAGGTACTGGGAGATGGACCTTTTAGAGATGCTGCCCAGTGAGATTCCTCAGGACAGAAGAGATTGCAGGAGACTAGTCTCCCTCTCACTTTTAGTTTAGAGATGTAATTGTTCATTCCCACGCATGCCATTACCACAGCCCTCGCGAGAGCAGAGCCAATGCCACTGCCATGTCTTGGATTCTATAGAATAAGAACTGTATCAACCTCTTTTTTTTATAAAGTTAACCTGCCTCAAGTATTTCATTATAATGAAAAAGAGACTGATAGACTTGAAAAATATCATTCCTACTTTCAAAGCCTATAGTCATCCCCATTTCACTGAGTGAAAGCTGCATTTCTGGAAACAGCCTTAAGTCTACAGAAGTTGACCCTGCTACTCCCTGATTTTTATTGGATTTTGCTATTTTCTACCCAAAGGAGACCAGGATTTAAGCAACAATTTTAAAGGAAAATAAAACACAGAATAATGAAATAAAATAAGTAAAATTATCATAGAGAATGTTAAAAGAGAACACAGGAAAAGAAAATCCAAAAATATTCAGTTCATGTACTTCAGTTAAGTAGTCTCAGCTTTCATAATCCCCAACCCATAATGCTTTTTAGTGTCTAATTCTTAAATATAGATGGACAAACAAGGATAGATTGAAATTTGAAAAAAGCCTCCATCAGGATATAAAGAAAAAGGAGCATAAAAATAGAGAAAAAATATAAAATATTTCACTGTATAACTTGAAGATGCTGTGTATAATAAGTGTTATGCCCAAAGAAAATAAAGTCATCCAAGCCGATCACGTAAAGCCAAAAGAAGCATTTATTTTAGCTGGCCAGCATCGACCCCCTTACACCTAAAAGAGGTGTTCCAGGAAATCGCATGTTAGTTTTTTTGTTGCCAGCATTTATAGGGAGCAGGAAGGGATTAGGTTGGGGCTGTAGGGCACAGAAGGGATTATAGGGAGGGGGAGGGATTAGGGTGGGACTGACTCTCTCTCTCCTGATGGCACTGGAGAATCTTTTTGGGAAGTATAACAATAGGAATCTAAGAAAGGGAAATGAATAAAAGTGAACATGCAAGATGAAAGATTACCAAACAAATTTGGGGGAAAAACTGTCCAGAAATAAGAAAATATTCTCTAAGTAATAAAGACTTGTCTACTACTTATTGGGACTTTAAAAATGACCACCCTCAAAGTAAATGGCCATGAAACATCAGAAAATAAGAATTAAACAAAATACTCTAAAATGTAAGAGAACAAAAATCAATAGAAATCTAGAAAGCATAAAATCACTCAACTGGAACTCAAAGCATGATTAAGGAGGGTGAAATGACAGTTTAGGAATTCTGAAGGAAAATTAAGTGCAACATACTGGGTTGCTTAGGAAACTATAGGAGAATTACCTTGAACAGCACAATCTGAAAAAGTTTTGGGACTCGAGCAATTAGATTGTTGGGCTGGGATTGTGGCTCAGTGGTAGAGCATTCGCCTAGCACACGTGATTTGATTTGATTCTCAGCACCATGTAAAAATAAAATAAATGTATTGTGTCCATCTACAACCAAAATACATATATTAAAAAAGTCGACAAAAAAGTGAAAGTACTGATATAGTTATATTGATAGTTATAATAGATCCATTCATAACATAAGTAATTGTATAGTTTTAACATTTATAATGGACAAAGTGAAAATAATATAAATAATTATATTGTGATAATGATGTTCAATATAAATTTCACAGTTACAATACTGAAAATGTAAATATTAATAATTTAAACTGAAGTTTCATGAAATCACTGTATTAAAGAGAATGTGGGAGGAGTTGGTTGCCAGTTTGGGGATAAGAAAGACTGAATTATCATTTGAGATGTAAAAACCACAACAAACTAAAAAACTAAGTGACAAGAATGTATAAATATGTAACTGTGGAGATATTTAAGAGGCTATACAAAAAATCATGGGAAATTATTTCCTCTAAAAATAGCTAAAATTTAATTAGCAGAATGAGTAGTATTTTTAATTTATAAGATTTTTTGTGTGTTTGACTGTTGAGCTGCTTATGTTTGTTAATCATAAAAATTAAATTAATTTGAGAAAGAGTGAGACATATCTTTTGGGGATTAAGCAGAAAGAATCTTAATATGTTCAATATGTACTCTTGTATCCTAAAAATATTGTGTTCTATTAAATCAATAACAAAATGTATTTTTAAAAATCCATTTTTATTGCAGTATATATTAAAGTATATACTCTAAATTATATACTTTATTTTTCCTGTCTGAACCTTGCCTTCTGCTGGCATTCGATTTTATATAACCAATGGTGATATCCTGCATATCTCTGGTATCAGCTCATCCCATGTCCTATCTATGCTGCCTTTACCAACAGAAATCAAGTCATTCAGACCTATACATCTAACAAGGTCAGAGAATCAATAATTTTCTGGTTCTAACTCAGAAAACTCATTCTTAATATTCTGTTCTTAGGTGACCACTTCTAGTGCCAAAATTGGACTCACTCAGTTTTTCACCAGAGAAACACAATCAGTAGGAGATATACGTGAAGAAACTTGTAAGGAATTGATTTACATGATTGTGCAGGGTGGTCAAAGAAGTCCAAAATTGTAAGATATTATGTTTTGTGTGTGTGTGTGTGTGTGTGTCTGTGTGTGTTTGAAAAATGTATCACCCAACTGCATTGAGTATCTCATATTGGAATAAACTCCATATTAAGCTGCTATCATTACATTATCTAAGAATGATGATATGATTACTCATTATAAACATGTTTTTCTTTTACCATGAAGATTAAATATGAATTACTTAGTGAGTAAATAGAAATTAAATTAAAAGCAAATAGCAAAAAAATTGGCTCAGTTTTCCAGATAGATTCAAGTTTGTGTTTCTTGAAAATAAAATGTTCAGATATTTTATGTGAAATGCAGTCAACATTTGTAAATTTTTATTAGTGTTTTAAGAGTACTTTTAAAGAAAGAAAAATGAAAACATCAAATGATTGATGAGATTTTTTCTAAAGGTTCATAAATAGAAAAAAATGTAAACATTAAAATCTATTTTTATGTCTCTCAGTGAATCAAAAAAGGTAATTTACTGATTTAAAAATATGAAACATTATGATCAGAATTAGTTTAACATATCTTTTGCCTTTTCATATTCAATAGCTCTCAAGTGTAGGTGTGTTCACATTATTCAATGTTAAATGAGAATATTTATAGTATTCTGGAAGGATAGATTTTTAGCCTGATAAGCACCTGATAAAGAAAAGATATTCCTGACACATCAACCATCAAGTGCTAAATGCTCAGGAATTTGCTGAGACTGCAACCTGTTACTTGTGCACATATTTTTCCAAATGCATCTCAAAAGAAGGAATATAAATGACTAACATATTAAAATTTTTAACCATCTTTAGCAAATTGAGAACATGAGAATCAAAACTACATGGAGATTACATCTTACTCCCATTAAAATGGCAGCCATCGAGAACACAAGCTTTGGGGGCAGACGTGGGATCTCATCCTGGGATCTGTTACCATGTGACCTACTCAGCACACAACTTAGCACATTACATGGATTCACCTTTGAACCTCAAATTAAACTTATTTGCATCCTGATTCATGGACATTTACCTCAGAAATAACTGATCAGTAGAATTTTCTTCCCAATCTTGATAAGGAGAAAGAATTGAGGGAGAGCTACTAGTGAGCAATTAATGTTATGTTTTTTTAATCATGAGACTACAACTAAGGATATACTAAAATTTTCAAAATAATGTTGTACAAGTCAAATTAAAAGAAACTGTACCTCTGGTGTTTATTTTCTAAAATATAAAAGAATACAAACTCTTAAACATTGAATAAGGATAAGGGGGGAAAGAAGCAATCTGTATTATTTTGAAGATTGTAAATAAGTACCACCACTAGGGAAAACAGTATGGAGTTTCCTCAAAAGACTGGGAATGGGACTACCATAGGATCCAGCTATCTCACATCTCAGTATCTATACTAAAGAATAAAGTCATCATACTATAACAATGAAGGCATACTCATGATTATAACTGCACAATTCACCATATCCAAAGTATAGAACCAGTCTTATTGTCCATCAATGTATTATTGGAAGAAAAATGTAGTAGTGTCTTTGACCATAAAGAAACTTTTACGGAGTTTTATTCGGCCATAAAGAAGAATGAAATTATGTTATTTGCAAGATAATGGATGAAATTTGGGGGCATTATATTATGCAAAGTAAGCCAAACTCAGAAACAAAGGTAGTATGTTTTCTGTAATTTGTGGAAGCTCATTTCTCTCATTTGTGTAAAAAGAGAAAAAAGTTGTGTGTAGGATGATAATCTCATTGAAGGCAGACCTTTAAAGTAGAATAAAAGGACCAGGAGGAAGTAGGAGTGGAGGAAGAAATACTAAGAAATGATATTGACAAATTTATGTTGCTAAATCATGTGCATGTATGAATATGTAACAATGAATTCCCTCAATACATATGATTATAATGAACTAATAAAAATACCATGAAAAAGTCAGTCTATCAAAGTAAGTGATAAAAATCACCTAGGAAGTTGGCATTATTGGAAGGTGACTGGCTGTGGGCACAAAATGAAGGCCTAAATAGTGGATAAGAACCCTGCTTTGCATACTCATCTCTGAATTGAGTCGTAACCTTTGCTTTTTTTATGTTGCCTTTATGTAAATCACATTATACTCTATCCACCATACAGATTAGTGATGAAAGTAGAATTAATTAAATGTTCTCTATCTAGATGTCAAAGTGAGTGGACATAGATGTTAAGAACAGAAGGGTGCCAGGTTAGTGGATATATACCACTCGATCCAGAATGTCTTATGCCTCACTCAGTTCAGACTTCCATAACAAAATTCAGTAGATTAGATGGCATAGCCAAAAGAATTTTATTTTTCATGGTCTTGAAGACTTAAGAGGTCTTCAGGATCAAGGTGCCAGTCAAGTCTTCCTGGTGAGGCAAGGGCTATCATTCTGGCTTGTAAGACATTTTTCATGCTCTGGCTTCATAGGGCCTTTCTTCTGTATATATGCAGAAAGAAAGATCTCTCCTTTCTTCTTATTATAAGGACACAAATCCTATTAGAAAAGTATCCCACACATATTATTTCATTTAACCTTAATTATGTTTTAGAATCCCTATCTTCTAAAACAACTCATAATGGCAGTTAGAGTTTCAACACAAGAACTTTCTGCAACACAATTAAATCCATAGCATAAGCTTTGAGCTTGATAATGAAAAAGAAGCACAACCTTCAGTAGTAACCACATTTTCCTGTAGTTTGTTTGGTCATCAACCAATGAAAGACAAAGACATTAGAATTATGGATGACAGTATCTGGGTAGATATCTATTAGCCAGGAATATTGGGGAAGGTGGGAGGCCCCAGGACATCTGAGTTCCAAGTAGATTGACAATTGCCAGTCAGTAACTTCCCTGGGAGGAAAGGAGATGCCAAGTTTTAAATGTGAGCTGGAATATAATATTACTTCATTAACTTTTCCCATAGAAGCGCCTATAAATATGGGAACTAAAAATGATAGAAAATAAGTAGATGATATAGACTTTAAATGTGGAAGGGAAAGGAGTACAGAGATCATAATAAAGTTAAGAAAAACAACATTTTAAAAAATCTTCCTTGAAGTAATGTATCAAAAGAAGAATATGAATACAAATTAACATTTGAAAAATTTTGTTCTTAATAATCACCTCCTACTTTTGGCATTATTAATTGGACACTATGTTTTGTGCAGTCTAATAATATTTTAATGATGTATAAGTTTCAAATGTATGAAAGACTTCTGAAGAAAACAATAAAATTCATTTAATTGAAAAATAAAACATCAATAGGAAAAATGTATAAATCTGTTTCTTCTTGAAAGTCGAATGCCACATTGCTTAGCAGAATAAAGAGTTCTGAGCTTATATATTTATTTAAATGTGTCCTCAAAATTGTAAAACATTAAATACTTAAAGGTTTCCAGAGTACCTAAATATTTAAAGTTAACCTATATCTTTCAATAATAATTTACCAGAGTTTAACTATTCAAAGATGAACTTATCCTGGGACAAGGGACAAAGGCTAATGTCTTACATAAGTAGAGATAAATTATGAAAATATATGTAAAGTGCTTGGCACAGTGGTGCACACCTGTAATCCCAGTACCTCAGGAGACTGAGACAGTAGGATTGCAAGTGTGAGGCCAGCCTTAGCAACTTAGGGAGGCTTTAGGCAATTTACAGAGACCCTCAAAATAAAGATCAAAAAGGACCAGGGATGTAGCTCAATGATAAAGCACTCCTGGATTCAATCCCTGGTACCAAACATTGTATGTGTGTGTGTAAGAAAAGAGTTTTACAAAGGAAAGGAAACTGCAGGCAAGGTAGAGAGGATTAGACAGACATATATGGATAACAGAAAAACAATATATTTGTGATAGGTAGAATCCAAGATGAAGAGGATTTTCTCCTATGATTCTTCGAACAACTTCATTCTCACCAACTGTATACCTCAATATTTAGGAAGATGTCACTCAGACATTAGATTACAAGAGTGTGACTACTGTCTTGTTAGAGTACATTCTCCTTTGATGGCTTCCATGAAATGGGTTGCCATGTGGGGAAATTCACTTTGCAAGAAATCAAGAATAACCTCAGGTCACTAGCCAGTTTGAAACTGATGCCTTCAATCCAAAGATCCAGCAGAAACCCAAACTTGCTGAAGAGTCACATAAATGTCCTTGGAAATAGGATCCTACCTGGCCAATTGTTCAGGTGGGAGCTCATTTGTTGAAAACACCTAAATATAGGCTTTTGATAGACAATGTGGTGGAGAACCCAGCTGAACTATCACAGGATCCCTAAACCTGAGTCCTAATGTTCGTGATAATCTGTTACACTGAAAGAGATAAGTAATAAAATTTATTTCTTAAGATAGAACAAATTAAAAATTTAATAATAATGTAAAAAGCATAAACAAAACAGTGGACTTGCTTTTCCACCCTGCACAATCATGTAAATCAACTCCTTACATGTCTCTCAATGTGTATCTCCTACTAATGTGCTTCTCTGCTCAAAAACTGAGTCCAATTTTGGAACTAAAAGTGGTCATCTAAGAACAGAATCTTAAGAATGAGCTTTCTGGGTTAGAACCAGAAAATTATTGATTCTCTGATCCTGTTAGATTTATAGGTCTAAATGACTGGATTTCTACTGGTAAAGTCAGCAGAGATAGGCCGTGGGATGAGCTGATACTAGAGACACACGGGAGGCCACCACTGGTTGTTTGTAATGGAATGCCCACAGAAGGCATGGTTCAGGTTTGATACCTTAGCACATTTTGGTCTACATAATTATAATGGAATTGATGGAGTTTAATTATAATGGTGTATAATGAAATTGGCTAGTTGTTTATAATTGATCTGGAGACAGTAGAGGAAGGAAAGGATGAGGTCAGGGTTTTCAATTCCCAGTTAAAACTCTATATTAATGAAAGCATGTTAACCTCTAAAAAAAGCCTGTATTATTTCCTGTAGCCACAAAGATAATCTGCCTGAAAACCAAAACCAGTCATCCTGTGAATAGAAGTAGCTTCCAAACTATCTCATCAAAAACAATACATTGAGCCGGGCGTGGTGGCGCACGCCTGTAATCCAAGTGACTTGGGAGGCTGAGACAGGAGGATCACGAATTCGAAGCCAGCCTCAGCAATTTAGCGAGGCCCTAAGCAACTCAGTGAGACCCTGTCTCTAAATAAAATACAAAATAGGGCTGGGGATGTGGCTCAGTGGCCGAGTGTCCCTGAGTTCAATCCCTGGTTCCAAAACAAAACAAAACAAAACAAAACAAAATATTGACCAAAATCATTATCAATAATAGAAAATATGCCTCCTATTTTGATGCAAAATTTTTTGAATATCTACAAAATAAAAGTAATGACATACTTACATTAGATTGTCTATAGAAATCAAAGCAGTGCTTGCATGGAATGCTGATTATATATATTAATTAAAAAAGCAAATTGTACAATCAATAAAATACCAGATAGGGAAAAGTATATCAGAAAAGAATGCAAGATATAACAAAGATAATAGAGCAAGTAGTAAGTTAATAAAAAATAATAAAACTAACTAAACAAAAACTAATTCTTTGAGAAAATCAACCAGTAAGGTAATTTAAAAGGAAGCTGCACAATTACATCAATGCTAAATAACAACTGGATGAAGAATAACATTGAAGCAATTGAAAATTTAAAAATATATAAGCAATTAGTTTGTTTAAAGTTAAAATTACTTTAAAATAAATTTTATAAAAACAAGTCATGAATAGAAAGATATAACCAGGCATGGTGACTCATCCCTGAAATACCAGCAATTTGGGAGGCTGAGTCAGGAGGATTGCAAGTTTGAGGCCAGCCTCAATCAACTTGGCATGACCCTCTCTTAAATAATAATTAGGACCAAGAATATAGCTCAATATTAAATTGCTCCTGTGTTTAATCCCCAGGACAAAAAAAAATAAAATAAAAAAGAAGAAAATCAAGTATACAAATTGATAGAATTAGAATTTCTAAATAAACATCTTTCCATAAAAGCATATTTAAAAAATCTTAATGTACCAAGAAGGAATAATTTCTCTACTGAATGCTCAAAGGTTAGCAAACCATCCCGAAGGTTCTATTATCTTTCCAGGGCACAAAGAAAATATGCATTTTTTTATAAAATACCAAATGCATTGATATAAATTCAAATAGATACTACATAAAAAGAAAAACAGCTCTGGTCTGGGATTGGAGGTCAAAGGTAGGGTGCTTTTCTAGCATGTGTGAGGTACTGGGTTCAATCCTCAGCACCAATTAAAAATAAATAAATAAATAAAAACAAAGGCATTGTGTTCATCTACAACTAAAAATATTTTTAAAAACAAATAAATTCTATTTTTGAATGTTACCAAAAATACTCAATAAAATCTAACTAAATGGAATGAAATATATCTTGAAAATATTATATGTCCAACTAAATTATGACAGTTACTTAAACTAATCCCCCAAAAAACTACTACTGAAAAAGAAAGCAAATTAACTTTGCCATAGTTCAAAATCAGACTCACATACATATGGTCAATTTAATTTCAACAAAAGTATGAGAGCATATAATTGGGTAAAATATTTCAGTGCATTGTGTTGTAACAAAAAAATGGGTATTTGTGTGGCAAGAAAACTGAATTCTAGCCCTTCATAACATATACAAAAATTCAATAAAAATAGACAATACGCCAAAATATAAGAGTTAAAATCATAAAACTTTCAAGAAAGCTCAAAAGAAAATATTTATGACTTCGATGTAGAGAAATAGTGTTTAGTTATATCAGGCAAAAAAATATATCAATATAAATGGAATTTATAAAATTTATCTTTTTTTTACTTCAAATATATAGGTTATGTATCAGAATGGGAGAAAAAATTCCCAATATGTGTGATTGATAAAGAACATATATTGAGAATATACAATACTTACAGCACAGTATCAAGAATAAAAATAACTTAATTAGATAACTGTTAAAAGATCCATATACTTCTCCAGATAAGATATTCACAGGCTAAAAATCACATTAAAAATTCAGTCATTTTAGTCATCAAGAAAATGCATTTTAATACCAATTGAGATGACAATGTTTAGGAACAGACATAGGAACACAGCAATCACAAGTTTTCTTGAGATTATAGAGCAACTCCATCTCCCATATACAATTACTGGCATTTTTTGGCAGTTACTCAAAAACATAAGCATATGCCTACTCTACATATGGCCAAATTCACCCAAAGGAAAAGAAAACATATGTGTAGACAAAAAATGATACATGAATATTCATTGATCCCCTACTCAGTATATCTCTAAATTGTATGGAAACCAAATACCTGTTAAGGGGAGAATGGATTAATGCATTATTATTTGTCTGCAGTAAACAGCACATTAGTCAGAAATCAAACAGGAAAAGCTATTGCAAATGAAGCAGCATCTATTGAATTTCAGAGATATTATAATGGAAGTTTAGAGCATACTGTGTTTTTCCATTCACAGAAATTCTAGAAATTTGAATCTGTGCTATAATAACACAAACAGATCATTGTTTGCCTTATGCCAAGAATGGATTGAGATCTTTGATTCCAGACTGACCTACTCTGGCCCTAAGGAAAAAAGCAACATATATGGTTGTAGATTCAAAATCTATACTAATTCCTGTAAATATGAGTCCGGATTTTCCCTTTGTGTCTGTATGCTTCAACTAAATTTTTATTAGGCCATTACTTTGTTTCAAAGTTGATTTCATGGGCAGGAGTCCAATGCTGGCTTTCTTTTGGTGTGAAATGAATTCTTTTCTCAAAAGTGATTTTGTGTTAGATAGTAAAAAATAATGTGTAAAGTGTTCTATAAGTCTGTAGACAATGGCGCTGCCAGCAACACTTTGGCCAGGAAAATCAAATCCATTCCCTGAATACTTGATTATTCCAGTGGGGGAAAAAATGTTACTCCATAATGGAAGAATTCCAATGTAATCAACCTGCTACCAGATGGGCAGTTGCTTCCCCTAAGAGAATAATATAAGGGAGTCAGTGTCGGTATCTGCTGTTGAAATGCAGCCATTCAACAGTATTTATGGCCAGAACTGTCATTGGTATCATCTATATTCTCAAATTTAAGCATGGCTTCCATCACTACCCATCTACTTGGAATATAGACTCCAGAAGCAAGTACATGGTAGCTGCAGAAGGAGGCACTTAAAGACATCAGAGAAAATCCTACTGTCCATCTGACAGTTATCTGCAGTGCATGTCTTTTGATAAGCATTCACACAGGAAATAAATCAGCGTCGTCTTTGCTCATTTTGAGAGGTCTCACTACATAAATTTCCCTCAGAGTTTTTGTCGTACATGTTCCAGCGTTGTTCTTTTTGTGCCCTAAGCTGTCCAGTAAATTTGTTGGCTACTGCCCATGATGTAGAGTAGACCCAATCTTCTGGTCATATTTCATTGCAGTCAGTGCAGACAAACAGTAGAATCATTCCACAGGACTGCTTTACTGCAGAGACATTTCTGGTTGGAATGGTAATAATACCGAAAGGAGCAATGAACAAGAGCATGCCATTGAAGAAACTATTAGAAATGAAGGTAGAGCTATGTCTTTGCAAATAATTTTGTTATGAATCTACAGAACCGAATAAATAATGAAAAATACTGGAAAAAGAAACATGATATAGAATTAGTATGCAGTCTATTGCTGTAAAATTAGTCAACAGTCTACTCAAAGAAATATAACCATTGTGTATATATACATATATATTACAATAAAGTACTACACTTAAAATAGCTGCTAAAAATAATAGAACACCTGTGAATAAGTTTAACAAAAAGTTTGGAAAACTGAGTGATGTGCTGTTATATTGCTCAACTATATTCTTCTTTCTGAACATGTAATACAGTTGTACTCTGCACATTTTTAATGTTAGACATGGACATGTGACTAATTCAGACCATTAACTATGGACCTATGTCAAAAGAGTCTCTTCCAGGACAGAGAAGAAATTGATAATTTCTGATGCATTCATTTTTATGATCTCTTAATGAACTGTGATTCCTCAGAGGATGAAAATTTTAATTAATATGGTAGCATCAGGAAAATACTTTGAATTCAAAAGCACTGCTCAAATTATACCAACCTCTAAAATTTTATTGTAAGCTCATAAGCCACAGTGTTTGGACCTGTTCTTTCCATGTCGAAAAGAATTTTCTGTAATGATGAAATTGTCCAATTCTGTACTGTCTGTTACAGTAGACACTTTTTATTTTTTGGCAACTGGGCATTTGAAATGTGACAAGTGTGACTGAGGAACTGAATTTTTAAATTTAAATTAGTTCACATAATTTAAAATGAGATGCAAGTATTCACATGTGCCTAGTGTCTACTATGTTGGATGGTATAGATCTGGACTGACGGCATTAACTAACTGGAATTTTGGTGAGGCTAGATATAGCATAGCTATTTTCCTCTCCCCATCTTCATTCTAATGCATAAGATCATTGCTTTCTTTTTTGGCAACTCTTATGCTTTTATGTGGGACAAAATGTTGACAGTGTAATTACTTGAGAGACTGGTCTCTGTTCCCCGCCATCCTGAAGTTACTGGTTTGATAGTACAGTGGAATGCCTTTTGAAGATGCAATTACTGCATCGCTAGATGGCAATACCTTGTAGGACTGCATCAAGGTTCTGCAGAAGGCTGTGCATGGTCTGAATCAGCTTCCACTATATGGTACTCTCTCTCTAATAGCTAGGATTAAGAAAAAAAAGGGGAATAATACCACTCCCCATTACCCTTAGTGATGCATGAGCAAATTTTTGCTTCCTCTTCTTGCAACCTTATGTTCTACTGACCGGAAAGATTTAGCTCCAAAGCAGAGAATGCTTCTACCAGGAGGAGTAAAGACGCCATTGAACTGGAAATTAAGACCTTCCCCTGGTCTCTTTGGGCTCCTCGTGCCTCTGAGTCAACAGGCTAAGGAGGGAATTATCATGTTGGCAGGGGTGAATCATGCAGATGACCAAATGGAGATTGGACTATTACTCTACAATAGAGGTGAGGAAGAGTGTGCCTGGAGTACAAGAGTATGACTTAGAGCAACTCTTAGAATTGCTATGTCATTATTAAGGTCAATGGGAAACCTCAATAGCCCAATCCAGGCAAGATGACCAATATGTCAAAGAGCCTTCATGACCAAAGGTGTGGGTCACCCCTCCAGGTAAAGATCCAAGACCTGATGAGGTGCTTGCTGAGGCAGAGAGAATACAGCATGGGTATGAGAGGGAGGTAGCTTTGAATACTAGCTATAGCTATATGACCAGCTACAGAAATGAGGATTATAAATGTCTTATGTACTTCTTTCCTATTTTATTTAGATGTTTGTGCATATATACAAAAATATTAAGCAGATATATTTGTTACTTTCCTTTTTATTCCTTTATCATGAAACATCATACTGATTTGTTTAATGTCAGTGCTTAATGCAATGTTATATCTACATTATGGTGTTTAAGTTGTGGAATTTTAGGGAAGTAAACTTCACTCAGAAAATTTATCTCCCATTCTGGGGGAGGAATTGGTGCGTTTTTTATTGTAAAATGAGAGTTATATCATGACAGTTGGAATTATAATCTTGTTATTGTGTTTATCTAGAGATTAAGTATGATTTAAAGAGACATATTTGGGTGTCAAGTTGACAAGAGATAGACTTGTGATGGTTAACTTGATTGCATTAACAGATGCCTAAAATTAAAAACAAAAGTCCTGGATGTGTCAATGCAGAATGCTGTTTCCAGACTTGATTAGCATGTAAGACAGAAAACTGAGAAGGGAACCCACTCAGAATGAGGGTGGCATAGTCCAAGGCTGTGGGCTTGATGGAGCAAGGTTTAGAAGGAGGGAGCCTACATGGATGCAAGCTCAATTCTTCTTGAGCAGGTCCTTTGATGACTGATCACTTGAGGACATAGGATTCCAGCTCCTTTACTCTTCAAAAACCAACTTTAGACAGTGATTCTTCAGGCCTTGACTAGGACTGCATTTGATGATCCTTCTCCTAAGACTCCAGCTTCTTCAACTGAACAGGCACTTGTTCCTCTGGTTCTCCAACCTACAAAAGGTTATTGTGGGACTAAACAGTTTCTGATCCAGTCAACCAATCTAATAAATCCTTTCTGTTCTGTTCCTCTAGAAAATCCTGATTAATAATCAGGATTAATCAGAAAATCCTGATTAATATCAAATTGTAATAAAAATTTAGCGCACTAAATTTTTATTACAATTTGATAATTTTCTGTGTTGCAGCATATTTCAAAACAGATAAGAAAAACTTAGTAACAACTCACATATAGTGATATATTCTACTTCCTTCACCACATTGACTCTGACTTTAAGCATGTGACCTATTTTTGACAACGGGATATTATTAATCATAATAGTGATTAATCGAAGCTTAAAAAGGTTTGTGCAATGGGTTTATCCTGTTACCATTCTAAACACCTCTTCAACTAGAAAGCAAGTTATCTCTGCACTGGTTACCAACCCACATGAATCTGGTAAGACAGAACCTCCACAAACACAAGTTACATAAGTGGGATTATTACTTACAGAGAGGGAACAAGGAACAGAAGTCTGGAATTCCTTGCAAGTCAGTACCCCACAACTTAGAAAAACTTTATAGGGTGGGTCAAACCTCATCTACACTTTTTCCACTTGCACCACAGCTGAGCAACTCCAGCAAGCAGCCTGCCCTGGTTTTGTATCCTGGAGCAATGCCACTTCTAAGCTGAAGTATTACAGATCCTGTTTCTATGAGGGCACTGAAACAGATGTCAAGCTATTATGGCCAGTTCTCCCTAATGTGAGATGTCACATTCTCAGCACATTCTATGGTTACTCTGGAGAGATATAAGTCAGGAAGGAGGAAGTACTGGCTCATCCAAGGCCACCTTGGGAACAGTCCCGCATTCAACCACCTCGTGAACTGTTTTGTGCCAGCGTGCAAAAGGATCAGAAACCATGTGGAATAAGACTCAGGTTATCCTAGCACAGTTCTTTAAGTCCCAGAAGTTCTAACAGCTCACTGCTAACAAATAAACTAGCAAAGTTCAGCTGAGCTGACTCAGAAGAACCGTCAAGCTCATTCCAGACAATCTGACAATAAAAGACATTGTAAATTAAGTAAACGATCATTATTCAAGCTTCTAACTGTTGGGGTGTTTCCTTACTTGTCGGAAGTAAGTTATACAAATGTTTTATTAACTCTCAGACTCTAAAGTAAAGGGTTTCAGACATTCGTTGGTGAATGCATAGAAAGCATATCCTGAAGTTTACTATTCCCACTGATAAAAGCATTAGGTTTCATCTCAATTAGATTTCGATATCTCCCAGCTTTTGAAATACTTTTAGTTTGAGAATTGGCAGTAAAGAAAATGAGCAGGTGAGGAGGGAGGATTGTGGTTGCTGATTGCTAAGATTTAGTGTCCCCATCCAAACTTGTGCCCATGTTTAATCTCCATAGTAAAGTATTAAGAGGAGAAACCAAGCAGGACATTTAAAAGGGAACTGGGTCATGAGTGCTGTGCCCTCGTGGATGGATTAATCCACTCATTGGTGAATGGATTAGTGAATTGATGAGTTATTTCAGAAGTGGATTTGTTGCTAAAGTGAGCTTCCAGGCTTACTTATCTGTCTTACCTTCTGAAGTCCTGTTTTTCCTCAGGATTTCCCAAGGCCCTCCCCAAATAAGGCCCCTGGATCTTGGACTTCCCAGATTCCAGAACTATGAGCTGAATAAACTTTTATTTTTAAAAATTACCTAGACTTTGGTATGCAGTTATGGCCAGAGAAAGTGGATGAATACACTGGTCGTTAAAGAAGTTTTGATCCTTGAAATACATAGGATCACAGAGACCAAAAGAATTAATATTGCATATAAATTCTTTTGACTTCAAGATATCTGGACACAAATTTACAGGGAAATTTAATCTTAACTTTTAGTTAGCCTGGGAATTTTAAAATAAAAAGTGGTAAACATTTAAAGTGCTGGAAGTTGTATATTATTATCTGAGTGTCATAAGTTGGAGAACTGTAATGTCAGTTAGTCACCTCCAAGCTACTAGTAGGCTACTTTGTACATATTTAGGAAAGGGTGATGAATAAAGAACAAATTCTCAGCCTTAGTCAAAAGAGTGGCTTTGGAGTTACTACAATCAATATATTTTTCCAACATGTTTCACAGCCCTTAGGGGACTAAATTATTGTTTCCCACCAGGGATTCCAAACAAATCCCAAAGAAGCAGTGGCTGGTGGCAGAAGGAAGTATTGGAGTTCTGTTGGCTGCCAGACCCTGTGATTGCTCCCTTTGCAGAGACTGCTTAGAAACAGCATTGCCCATGACTAGTGGCTCTTCTACTTAGCTTGGCAGTTGAATTAAAAGGCCAATTGTCACAGTGTTTTCCCTCCTATTTAGCCAATAACAGCAATAAATGCAATATTTTCATTTTCTTTTCACATTTAATTACCATATTCTCCATTTCTTTTAGAACTTAGGTGGGATATTCAGCATGTTATGCAAAACCGAATACACACACACACACCACATGCTACAAATTCAGAGCAAGTTATCAAAGAATATCAGTTCTTCCTAATAACTCAGGACTCATGATAGCTAAGGCTCATCAATGGTGCAACTGCATCATCTGGAAATCAAAGTCTCTTCAATTACCATGGTAGGTCAAGAGACAGCATGAAAGCCAAGCACCAGCAGTGTGAAGATTAAGCTGTGAAGTTGCACAGATGATTTCCACTCACATTTCATCAGCCAGAGTTGTCACATGGCCACCCCTAACTTCAAAGAAGTGGGAGAAGTTCACAAAGTCACTCTCAAAGGCTCCTTTCTTTAAAAGACCTTTTTGCACGCTTTAAATTTTGCTATATCTTCAAAGTTTTCAGCAGGCAGAGAGCACAGGGAGGGGAATCTGTGGAAACAAGATAAAGTAGTGTCTTCTTTGCTCTTTTCCACTTGTGGTGATATTGTCCACCTCAGGCTGAGGGTAACTGCCATCAATCTGTTCTACTGCAGCCCATTGGTGTCAATATCTATATAGTGGCCAGTGAAAAGTAGACTCCAGGTCTCCTGAATCTGGAACTTTGTTCAGAGAGGAACTTTCTTGGGTTGGCCAGCAGTGTCCTGCTTCTAACCCTTTCAATGACCTGGGAGAAAGAGATGCTAGAATTCCATTAAGCTAATCTTCATTTCACAGTGGCAATTTGATAATCTTGGTAGTACAGATTTGATGTAGAAGATAGGTGATCTTGATATTTGGCCTGTTCTCCTGCCACACTTCTCTACCATTTTTCTGTCTCCTCTCCTTTGCCCCAACAGTTCTGGGTCTGACTTTGAGTTCTCAGGCTCATGGAAGTTCACAAGAAAACTGTGCTTTTCTCTTTATTACAAATTGCACTATTGAAATGCTCCCCACATTATGAAACAAAAATATGTCTTCCAGAGCTGCTTTTTATAATGATTGACACCATCTCAGATGAATTATAAGGAGTTTCTTTTCCTGCTATTGTGGATTGGACACAAGGGCACACTACCACTGAGCTACATCCACAGTCCTTTTTATTTTTGTTTTGAGACAGGGTTTCATTAAGTGGCCCAAGATGGCCTCTATCTTATGATCCTCCTGTCTCAGCCTCTGAAGTAGATGAGATTGCAGGAGTGCACTGCTGCACCCAGTGAAATTTGATATTTTTGTTTGCACCTTTGCAATGTTTTGCATGAATTCCAGTACTTTTTATTCCATTATCTACTGTGTCCTGTAAGGCCCCAAGACACTAAGATTTCCTACTCTTAATACATGCATAAAAATTTAATGTTTCTTCCTAACATTAGAATAGAAATATTTTTCAAAATTTGGAATTGTTTTATTAGACCATAAATCCATTACATCTAGTTGCTTAAAACGATGTTCTTGTGTGTTAGTGCTTTATAAATGTGTGAGACCCAGATATATTCATTTTTAGGAAATAGTGGAAAACCTTCGAATTCTGTTGTTTATCAGGCTTTCTCAATGCAGTCTCATGCATACTATTCACAAATTAAGTAACAAATCCATCACTGTAAGACATCTTTAAATGTATTCAGTCACCACACAGGCCCATAATTTAACTAATATTGTGGATAAACATATTCCTAAGATAATAGCAAAAATATTTGACAACTTTATTTAATTTATTTAAACAAAGTTGGTATAAGTTTTTGAAGAACAAATGAGTATCATATGAGTTAAAATGTTACTACAAAAACATTAAAAAGTCCAATGTGACAAAAGTTAGGATGAAAGACAAGAAGAAAGAAAAGAAAGGAGACAGGGAGAAAGGAATAGAAAACAGATAAAGGGAGAGATAGGAAAAGGAATATGTATAGAAAGAGAAAAAGAAAAATCTATTTTGTTTTGGTACCCTGATGAAGGGATTGGATCCATTATCATCATTTACCAAAAAGGTTTAGGGAAGTAATTCTGTTTGCTCCACTTGGTGTTTATTAAAGAGGAAAGAAAGTGATGGTACTCTAGAGTGAGCAAAAATTTAATTGTTGTAAGCCAATGAAGCTTCGAAGCATTAATTTTCCTTGGCTAAGTTATCTTCAAACTTGCAAGAGAAATAATCCGAGAGTTTGGTGGGAAGCCTTCGAATGTCTATAAAATAGGGGCTGTTTGATTTGTCACAGAGACATTCCTCATCTTGAATATGATTGCATTACTTTATGTTTCCATCAGTAAATCCTCCAACAAGTCCATGTTTCAAAGAAATGTAAAACTGGGCTTTTGGTGACCATAAATCAGGTGTGTAGACTATGGTCCTCTTTCCAGCATTGTCAATATGATTTAAAAATATTTGAAATGTGCTAGTCTCGCTTTCCACATAAATAGAAAATAGAAAATTTTAATGGAGTCCCAACAGAAAAACAAACAAAAAAAGATACATATCTTTGTTTCTCATCCCTATTTTTCTTTCATGTCTGCACAAATACATAAAATACACACAAATACATAGACATACACAAACTCAAATACACACGTACAAAAGAATACCACACTTTGTGGAGCAATCAGTGTGGACACCAATTCAATGGGTTACATAGGCCAAAATGACTCCTACCTTATGTGGTTTTGCTCCATAACAAATTGGATCATTTAAGCTATATTCTATGACACCGTGCCTGGAAGATGTAACTTCTGACCAGAGCATGACATACTTGAACATCTCTACTGCTGATCTCAGGGCTTCAGCACTTAGTCATCGTCTCCTATCTGTCTCCACAGTTACCCACCAAGGGGAGAACCAGGCTAAGACCCAGATTCATGGATCTTTACGTTTGGGAAAATTCCCAACTCATTTACCTCTAGTCACAGGAAAGAAACTCATTATCTCTGTTTCCTTTTGAGTGCCATTCCCTTATCTCTCAGAGCCAGGCTGCCTACTTCTCTCTTGTTGAGCCACTTTGGAACAAATGGAGTTCAGCAGTGGAGTGAGTGTGTGTGTGTGTGTGTGTGTGTGTGTGTGTGTGTGTTTTAAGAGTGTTGATACAGTAAAGAAGAGGTATCAGTGGGCTTCTGGAGACATGGGGACCTGACAACATGTGATTCCAGATTTGTAAAATAAAATGAATAATTTAATAAGGATTCTTAATAAGGCATTTCTGATTTAGACACATACACTTTGCTTTTTTTGTTTTTTGTTTTTTGGGGTGTGATAATAGTATTTTTATTTTTTTTTCTTTTTTTATCTTTTTTTTTTATTTACTTATTGATTCATTGAACACAAATGGAGTACAGCTATTGTTTCACTGGTTGTACACAAAGTAGAGTCACACCATCTGTGCATTCATGCATGTACACAGGGCAATGGTATCTGTCACACATTCTGTTATTAATTTTACCCCCCACCCACCCCCACCCCTCCCTTCCCTCTATGCTAGCTATCTTTCCTCCATTCTTGCCATCTTTCCCCCCCACATTATGCATCATCATTCATTTATCAGAGAGACCATTCGGCTTTTGGATTTATGTGATTGGCTGATCTCACTTAGCATAACAGTTTCCAACATCATCCATTTACCTACAAATGTCATAATTTTATTCTTCTTTATGGCTGAGTAATATTCCATTGTGTATATATACCACAGTTTCTTTATCCATTCATCTACTGAAGGGCATCTAGGTTGATTCCATAATCTAGCTATTGTGAATTGAGCAGCTATGAACATTGATGTGGCTGCATCACTGAGGCAATCTGATTTTAAGTCCTTTGGGTATAAGCCAAGGAGTGGGATAGCAGGGTCAAATGGTGGATCCATTCCAAGTTTTCTAAGGAATCTCCACACTGCTTTCCAGAGTGGCTGCACCAACTTGCACTCCCACCAGCAATGTATGAGTGTACCCTTTTCCCCACATCCTCGCCAACACCTGTTGTTGCCTGTGTTCTTGATAAAAGACATTCTAATTGGGGTAAGATGAAATCTTAAGGTGGTTTTGATTTGCATTTCTCTTATAACGAGTGATGTTGAACATTTTTTCATAAATCTGTTGATTGCTTGTAGAT
>JAJEJO010000868.1:0-39382 GCA_020662805.1 Glaucomys volans
TCTATGCTAAGCCCACAGCTAACATCATTCTAAATGGAGAAAAATTGAAAGCATTCCCCCTGAGAAGTGGAACAAGGCAGGAATGCCCTCTTTCTCCACTTCTATTAAACATCGACCTTGAAACTCCAGCCAGAGCAATTAGACAGGCCAAAGAAATTAGAGTGATACAAATAGGAAAAGAAGAGCTCAAACTATCCCTATTTGCTGATGACATGATTCTCTATTTAGAAGAGCCTAAAAATTCCACCAGAAAACTTCTGGAACTCATAAATGAATTCAGTAAAGTAGCAGGATATAAAATTAATGCTCATAAATCAAATGCATTTTTATTTGTAAGTGATACATCCTCTGAGAGAGAAAATAGGAAAACTATACCATTCACAATAGCCTCAAAAAAAAAAAGTACTTAGGAATCAGTCTCACAAAAGAGGTGAAAGACCTCTACACTGAGAACTACAGAACACTAAAGAAAGAATTTAAAGAAAGTCTGAGAAGATGGAAAGATCTCCCATGTTCTTGGATTGGCAGAATTAATATTGTCAAAATGGCCCTACTACCAAAAGCACTATACAAATTCAATGCAATTCTAATTAAAATCCCAATGATGGACCTCATAGAAATAAAGCAAGCAATCATGAAATTCATTTGGAGGAATAAGAGACCCAGAATAGCTAAAGCAATTCTTAGCAAGAAGAGCGAAGCAGGAGGCATCACAATACCAGACCTTCAACTATATTACAGAGCAATAGTAACAAAAATAGCATGGTACTGGCACCAAAATAGACAGGTAGATCAATGGTACAGAATAGAGGACACAGAGACAAACCCACATAAATATAGGTATCTCATACTTCACAAAGGAGCCAAAAACTTTCAATGGAGAAAAGATAGCCTCTTCAACAAATGGTGCTGGGAAAACTGGAAATCCATATGCAGCAAAATGAAACTAAACCCATATCTCTCACCCTGTAACTCAAAATGGATTAAGACCCTACAAATTAGACCAGAGATCCTGCACCTAATAGAAGAGAAAATAGGTCCAAATCTTCATCATGTTGGCCTAGGACCAGATTTCCTTAACATGACTCCCAAAGTGTAAGAAATAAAAGCAGGAATCAATGATTGGGATAGAGTCAAACTAAAAAGCTTTTTCTCAGAAAAGGAAACAATCAGCAATGTGAAGAGAGAGCCTTCAGAGTGGGAGAAAATCTTTGCCACACACACTTCAGATAGAGCACTAATCTCCAGAATCTACCAAGTACTCACAAATCTGTACACCAAGAACACTAATAACCCAATCAATAAATGGGCCAAGGAAATGAACAGACACTTTACAGAAGAAGATCTACAAGCAATCAACAGATTTATGAAAAAATGTTCAACATCTCTTATTATAAGAGAAATGCAAATCAAAACCACCTTAAGATTTCATCTTACCCCAATTAGAATGTCTTTTATGAAGAATACAGGCAACAACAGGTGTTGGCGAGGATGTGGGGAAAAGGGTACACTCATACATTGCTGGTGGGATTGCAAGTTAGTGCAGCCACTCTGGAAAGTGGTGTGGAGTTTCCTTAGAAAACTTGGAATGGATCCACCATTTGACCCAGCTATCCCACTCCTTGGCCTATACCCAAAGGACTTAAAATCAGCATATTGCAGTGATGCAGCCATATCAATGTTCATAGCTGCTTAATTCACCAGAGCTAGATTGTGGAACCAACCTAGATGCCCTTCAATAGATGAATGGATAAAGAAACTGTGGTATATATACACAATGGAATATTACTCAGCCATAAAGAAGAATAAAATTCTGGCATTTGCAGGTAAATGGATGATGTTGGAGACTGTCATGCTAAGTGAGATTAGCCAATCCCCAAAATCCAAAGGCCGAATGATCTCTCTGATAAGTGAATGATGATGCATAATGCGGGGTGGAAGGGTGGCAAGAATGGAGGAAGGATAGATTGCATAGAGGGAAGGGAGGGGTGGGGTCGGGGTGGGGGGGTAAGAATAATAACAGAATGAGACAGACATCATTGCCCTGTGTACATGTATGAATGCACAGATGGTGTGACTCTACTTTGTGTACAACCAGAGAAACAACAGCTGTACTCCATTTGTGTACAATGAATCAAAATAAATAAATTTAAAAAAATAAAATAAAATAAAGTTTCTGTTCATTTCCTTGGCCCATTTATTGATTGGATTATTTGTATTCTTGGTGTAAAACCTCTAGATCTGATTTAAAAATTCAGCAAAGTAGCAGGATAGAATCAACATACAAAAAGCAATAGCATTTCTATGCACCAATAACAAATATACTAAGAAAGAAATCAGGAAAACAATTTCATTCACAATATCCTCAAAACTGAAATACCTAGGAATAAATTTAATCAAGGAGGTGAAAGACTTTTGCATGGAAACTTACAGAACACTAAAAAAAAAAAAAAAGAAAGAAATAGAAGAACCCATAGAGGATGGAAAGCTCTTCCATGTTCATGGATAGCAGAATTAATATTAAAATGGCCATTTTACCAAAAGCAATATAAAGATTCAATGCAATCTCCATCAAAGTAAGGATGACAATCATCACAGAACTAGACAAATGATCCCAAAATTCATACAGAAGGGCAATAGAACCCAAATAGTCAAGCAATTCTGAGCAAAAAAAAAAAAAAAAGGCAATGCTAGAGACATTACAATATCCAATTTAAAATTATGCTACAGAGCTATAGTAACTGAAACATCATGATACAGTCAGAAAAACAGACTCATAAATCAATGGAACAGAAGACACAGAGACAAATCCACACTGATATAGTCATATGATTTTTTACAAAGATAACAAAAACATACTTTGGAGAAAAGATGGCCTCTTTAACAAATGGTGCTGGGAAAACTGGGAATATCCTTAAGTAGGAGAATGAAATTGGAACCCTCTCACCCTGAAAATAATTTAACTCAAAATGGATCAGAGGGCCGGAGATAGCTTAGTTGGTAGAGTGTTTGCCTCACAAGCACAAGGCCCTGGTTTCAATCCCCAGCACTGCAGAAAAAAAAAAAAAGATCAGAGACCTAAGTATAGACCAGAAATTTTACAACTGCTAGAAAGAAACATAGGGGAAACACTCCAGCATATAGGCATAGGCAACAAATGGGCAAATGTACTAAACAGACTTCTTGAAAGAAGCATAAATGCCAACTATATGAAAAAATGTTTGATATCATTAGCCATCAGGGAACTGCAAATCCAAACTACACTGATATTCCTTCTCACTCCTGTTAGAATGGCAATTATCAAGAATATATATAACAATAAATGCTGGTGAGGATGCAGGGAAAGAGGAATGAATTTGTATACGCTGTTGGTGGGAATGGAAATTAGTAAGTAGAGCCACTATGGAAATTAGCGTGGAGGTTCCTCAAAAAGCAATGAAAACTATCATATAATTCAGCTATAACCATACCAAACTCCTCAGTATTTACCCAAAAGAATCGAAGACAACATACTGTAGAGATACATGCATACTCATGTTTATCACAGTACAATTTACAACAGCAAAATTATGGAATCAACAGATGAATGGATAAAGAAAGTGCAGTACACACACACACACACACACACACACCAGAGTTTTATTCAGCCATAAAGAAAAATGAAATTCTGACATTTTCATGAAAATGGATGGAAATGGGGAGTATCATGTTAAGCAAAATAAGCCAGACTCAGGGAGACAAGTGCTGTATATTTTCTTTCATATGTGAAAGCTAGAAGGGGAAAAAAAGAAAAAAAAGTTTGTGTATGGAGGAAAATTTCATGAAAGTAGAGGAGAGACCATTAGTGTAAAAGAAGGTAGTCAGGGAGAGGGAGGAAAGAAGGGTAAGGGGAAGTGCTAGGGAATGAAATTGATCAAGTTATGTTATATGCATGTGTGAAGATGTCACAATGGAACTGGTAATTCTGTATAATTGACATGTAAGTTTAAGGAGAGTTTAAAAATTAAAGTTTTTTTGTTTTGCCTTGTTTTTGCAGTGCTGGGCATCTAACCCAGGGCCTTGTCCATGCTAGGCAAGCACTCTACCAACAGAGCTATATCCCCAGCTCTAAAAATTAAAGTTTTTTACACATTTTCACAGTACAATTATGCTAAAATATTCAAACATTAAAATATAAGAAACAGAATAAATAATAATGTCTATGAAACAAATAATCATTATTTTTTTTAAATGTAGTGGCTGGGGATATAGCTCAGTGATAGAGCATTTGCCCAGCATGCACAAGACCCTGGGTTCAATCACCAGTATGGAAAAAGAAAAAAAAAAAAAAAAGGAAATTTCTTATGACTAAGCTTTTTAATACTATCATAATATAAAATATATCCAAAATAATCTATAATTTATAACCACCAAAATTTGTTGCAATGAACTGACCAATATAGTCTTTGAAGTAAATGTGATAAATTAAGAAGGTAACAGAGTTACTATGGAAATTATAACTAATCTTACATTTTAAATTAGGTAAGTGTATGTGAACAAAATTTTTCCATTAGTTTTTCCTCTGAAACTATCATTTGACATACCACCAGAGTTCTAAGGACTACCTTTGAGAAACCCTGTTCCAGGACCAGTATTTTTATTTCTAATGAGTGATTTCTGATTTTCAGTGTCCTATACATAGAAGGAATTTAATACCCATGTAACAAATTATTAAATCAATTTTTTTGTTTATACATTAGGCACTATTTTAAACTCAGAATATATCAAGAGACATTGTTTCTATTCTGGAGGTGCTTCCTCTAGTGGGGAAAAACAGACAAAAAAGGAAACAGGTCAAAGTTCAGAAAAGCTTAATGATGTAAAGCAAAGATGAGATAAGTGTTAATTGAGGAGACAGGAGCCACTCAGATGGTCAGTGTTTGTTAGTCAGCTTTACCCTGCTGTGAAAAAAAAAAAAAGTTGACAATAACTTAGAGGTGGGAACATTTATTTTGGCTCAGTTTCAGAGATTTTGTCCATGTTGGGTTGACTCCATTGCTCTGGGCCAAAGGTGAGGCAGAACATGGCAGAATGGTATGGGAGAGGAGTGCTTCTCTGTTCTAGACTCTGACTAGGAAGTGGGGAGGGGGCAGGGAAGATGTATCCTTCCAGGGAACCAGTGATATATATCCTCCAGCCATGCCCCACCTACCTACAGTTACCACCCAGTTAGTCCATTCAAAGTAGGGTGGACTGATCAGGTAACAGCTCTCATAATCTAATCATTTTACCTCTGAGCATTTCTGCATTAACACAGGAGCTTTTGGGGGACACTTCATATCCAGACTATAACAGTTAGGAAGACTTTGCTGAGGAGATAACACTTGAAAACTGAATAATAAGAGGCAGGCACTGGGGAGCTTAGACCATTCTCTGTAGAATGTCCAGTGAACACAAAAGCCTTGAAGCAGTAGTAAAGGCTTGGCCTTTTTGAAGAACAGAGAGACAGCTGAGGTGCCTGAAACAGAAACAGCAAGATGAATGAAGTGATAAGAGGCTGGAAATGCAACCAACGGTCATAGCATTGTGGGCTGTGGTAAAGAGTTTGGGAAGCTACTGGTAATTATAAATAGGGGAGTAACCAGAGATAATATACCTTTAAAAAAGACCACTGGACACTCAGACAGTATGGATAGGTAGGAAAGAGGCAGAGTGAAAGCAGAAAAACTGTTTACAAGGGTATTTAATAAGCAAAGGTAACTGGGGGAAGCAGTGGAAATGGAGAAAAGTTGAGGCATTTGGGAAGTATTTTTCATATAGAACAGGTAAGACACACTGATGTGCTGAATGAATTAGTGAGATAATTAATGAAAAGTCTAAAATGGGAAGATTCAGGAGCACAAAGATCAACATGTGCTATAGAAGGGAGGCTTCCTGAAGAAGGCAGAATGAGAACTGGTCTTGAGACATGAACCAACTATGGCTACAGAGAAGTGAAACAGTTGCAATCCCATATCTAACAATCAATAAGGTGGGAATGAACTTCCTGTGAATTTGGGGGCTCGTGATGAAATGCCTGCTAGCTTTGGTGTGGGTGTTGGTTGTTGAGGATCCAGCAAGATCGTGGGGAGCTGTATCTGGAAATTCCAAAAAGGTGAAACTATACCTACTCCCTGCCTAATGCCCAGGACAGTAGTACCTTGGGCTTCCTACCAAGCCTTGAGCCATTTGTCCAAGTCTATGCCTGGACTCAGTCACTCATCTTACTCCTACTCAAGGGAGGACAAGAGTACTTACTGGCCTGCCCAATGTCAAGGTGACTGGTGAGTCAGTGGGATGGGAGCGGGAACAGGTCATGGCCACATTTACTGTCCCTGGAAAATATGGCAACATCTAACACTCCATAAATGTCTCAGATAACAAGTAAATTATCCCATAAACTCTGAATGGAGGCATCGGTCTTTCTCTGCCAAAGGTGGTGGGTTTTTGCCAACACCAGCTGGGAAGCACTTCCAAGGTCGAGAGACCCACCACCTCTCCCCAGAGATCTACCTTACCAACTTCTCCTTCTCCTCTTCCTCCCCCCAGCAATTTAGAAGCCTAGTCTTTCCTATCTCTACCTAGAAAAGGAGGTATGTCCCAAACTCCACAATAAGAGTTCCTCTTATATAGAAGAGGCCTGGATTTTCAAATGCCAGACTCTTTAACAGGCTCCACTGAGATCATCAGGCTTATATTCTCAGCCCTGTCACCTGTGACTTTAACAGGTAATTACCTGCTATGTAATTCCAGTTCAACTATAAGCTCTACAAAGGCAAATACACTGTCTCATATGAACTTGTCCCTAACAGCTAACACAGTGAATATTTAGAATGCATTTACTGAACAAATGAATAAGTCACTATGTGGATTTAGGAGATGGCACACAAAAACTATTCAATGTCTTAACAGTTTCCCTGGAAGATATATCCTTCATGGAAACTACTGTCTTTTACTTGTGTATAATGATGCTGGATAGATTTCCCATACTATCTCATTTAATATTCTAAACAACATCCACCATTCACAGTAAGCATTTTTTTAAAAAAATTTTGAGACAAGTTCTCACTACAGAGTTGCTTAGGACCTCACTAAATTGCTGAGGCTGGACTCAAACTTGCAATCCTCCTGTCTCAGCCTCACAACTTGCTGGGATTACAGGTGTGCATCACCATGTTGGGTTCACAGTAAGCATTCTTATACACATTTAATCAAGGAAGAAACTAAAGGTCAGACAACTTAAGGTCACACTGCTAGCAAGAAGGTAACCCATGGGTTGGGGTTGGGGCTCAATGGTACAGCATTCGCCTAACATGTGTGAGCCACTGGGTTTGATTCTCAGTACTGCATATAAAAATAAAAATAAAGGTCCATCGACAACTAAAAAAAAAAGAAGCTAACCCAGGGCTTACTGACCCCAAAGCCCTTATCTTTACAGATTACAGTCCGAGAGTACATCTGTGGGCAAAGTCCGTGGAGTCTTCTACCTGCCATTAGAGAGGGTAATATAGCAACTCCTTAGCTCACCTTTCCACCTTTATCAGATTAGCAACCTGCCTATTCTCACAGCAGACAGCAGGGTTCTGGGGAAACAGAACTGGGCCTTCTGTCAAGACCAAGAACACAGAGATGTTCCAGGCCTTGGAACAGGGAAGCTGCCTTGTTTTTCCCCTTTCCCAGGAGAGACTGTAATGTGTCCTTTGACTCAATGCCAGCATCCAATAATGGGAAAAATACATGATTTGGAGTCAGATGGACAGGGATTTGGGTCCTGACAGGATCTGTGCCCTTGAACAGGTCTCTTAGCCTCTCAAGATTTAGTTCCTTCAAATGAAGAATGGTTTAATGACACCTCCTTCTTAAGGTGCCTTTAGCACTGAATGAGATGACATATTTAAAGAGCTCATTCCAGAACTGGCACCCAGCTCTTGGCAAAAGCTATTCCTGGTCCCGCTTGTCAGATGAGCAAAGTGAGTTGCCAACAGACTAAATAGCCTACAACTAGGAGAAGGGAATCAGAGTTCTTTTCACTGCTTTCTGTTATTGTTGTTGTTGTTGATTCCTCAAAAGCAAGAACAGGCTACTTACTTCAAAATTGCTGATTTTTGCCTTGAATAATGTAGCTGTCTGGATCTTCCTCATTTTCTCCTTGCTCCCTTTCCCCCATTTTTTTTCTTTAAATTTTGTTTTGGGGATTGAATTCAGAAGCTGTTTACCACTGAGTTACTTCCCCAGTCCTTAGTTTTTGAGACAGGGCCTTGCTAAGTTGCTGAGGATGGCCTCCAACTTGCACTCCTCCTATCTCAGCCTCCCAAGTCACGGAGAATATAGGCATGTACCACTGCACCTGGCCCCTTCCCCAAATTCTTATCCTGTCTTTTAGTACACAAATCAGACTGATCATCATAAAGCAATGGAAAGTGTCACAGGCAGAATGGGAGATAAATAGAATTCTTTCCACAAGCAAGATGACCTCTCCTATTGGCACAGAATTATGACTCACCCAAGCCTTTTTATGAGGGCCAGATGCTGAGCATGTCTGAATTGCTACAGATTGCTTCTTCTTCAGTGTATGTTAGTGGTAGGGAGGAGAACAACCAATATCCATGTGCATTTATACACTTAACCAGGAAATATGTTTATATTGTTTTCCAATCAGGATTTACCACAAGCCAGGAGTACCACACCTAATGAGTTGGCCAAACCCAGCCCATTGTCAACAGAGAAAAGTCCATCTCAAACATAAAAGATTTTAAATCAAAATGGATGTTAGAAGAGCATGATTCTTGGCATTATTGAATAGCTGCAATTGTCTCAAGCAGGGAAGAGAGTAAATGATGGTTATTTGGGGGCTCAGACTTCATTGTGGATGCTTCAAGAGAAAGGAGATGAAGGCTACTGAGGGAAAAATTCTCTTTATGGCCTGCAGCTGCTTCACTTTTAGAACTGATGTGATCTATGACTACTAAGGCCTCATCCCTGAGTTGGCCTATAAACCTGCCTTAACACGTGAGTTGCTCCAGGGTCACAAATTAGGTTCTCCCAAAGACAACCTGACTCCCCAGATCTTGTGGACTGCCTATACCCAAATGATACATTTTGTAGTTTTTGGTCACCATTCAAAGTGTAAGCCTTCTCATTTGTTCTTGTTCCCTGTGTTAGCATTCCATCACTGTGACAAAATACCTGAGGTAAAAAACCTGTAAAGAGGAAAGGTATATTTTGGCTAATAGTTTCAGAGGTTTCAGTCCATGGTCACATGGCCCTGTTGCTTTGGGCCTGTGGTGGCACAGCATATCATGGCGAGAACAGATGGCAGAGGAAGTCTGTTACCCCATGGCAGCCAGGAAGCAAAGAAAGAGACAGGAAGGGGCAGAGGGACCAATATCACCCCCAATGACCTAACTTCCTTCCACTAGGCCCTGTCTCTTAAACAGAAACCATCTCCAAATACAAACATGGGCTGGAGACCAAGTCTTCAAAACACAGGCACATCAAGAACATTCAAGATCCAAACTATAGCATTCTTCTCTGGGCCCCCAAAGGCTCACATACATTTCATAATACAAAATACATTCAGTACAATGGGCACCCTGGTGCATGCCTGTAATCTCAGCAACTGGGGAGGCTGAGGCAGGAGGATCACAAGTTCAAGGCCAGCCTCAGCAACTTAGCAAGGCCCTAAGCAATTCAGTGAGATCCTGTCTCAAAATAAAAAATGGCAGAAGGGGAGTGGGGATGTGGCTCAGTAGTTAAGCTCCTCTGGGTTCAGTCCATGGTACCAAAAATAAATAAATGTCCACCTCCAAGAGTCCCCAAATAACAGTTGCAGCAGCTGCTCAAAAGTCCAATTCAAAGTGCCCCCCATGACTCTAGGCAAACTCAGCTATCAGCCCCTATAAAACTTTGGAAAGCTACATACTTCCAATATACCATGGCACTAAACATCCCCATTAGAAAAGGAAGGAAAAGGAAAACAGTAAGACCAAACCAAGACTAAAATTACATTTTAGGCCTTAACTCCTGTCTCCATGTCCAATATCCAGAGCACTCTGTAGCAGAATGTGGGCTCCTAAGGGTATGTGCAGCCCTGCTGCTATGTCCTTACTAAATGCAGCCCACACAATCACTCTCTCAGAATGGCTTTGCACACTGCCTGTAGCTTCCCTCGGCAACTGTTCCAAGTCCCGGCTTCTCTAACTTCCTGGTGTCTTCACTGATGCATTGGCTTCATTTCGACAGCTTTACAAATCACCCCATGAGGGACTCTAACCCTGCCACCCACTTCCTGGCCTCTCGGGCTTTTCTTTGAAATCTGAGTAGAAGCTTCCATGACCCCATAACTCTTTCATTTTACAAATCTGAAAAACCCAGCACCAAGTGGACAATGCCAAGGTCTTACTGCCAGTCCAAGTTGTCTGGGGTCTGCTTGAAACACAGCTGTAGCAGCCTCTGCCTTGCCAGATGAACATAGAGAAACAACTCCAGGAAAACAATTCCCTAGGTGGCCCTATGAGAGCAGGGTACCCCAGTCTCCCCTCCCAAACAAAAGTCTTGCAACAAACCAGTTTATAGTTTTACACCTTTAAGCACAAGCACAAAGTTTTACACCTTTACACAAGACTTTCGGTCTTGCCAATTCCTGAGATGCCCTTTAGGTATCTTTCCTATTTTCCCAGTGCTAACTACTTGACTTCTTTTTAAAGGCACTAATCTCTCAGCAACTGTACTGTCCTTACCAGCACATCTAAACACACTCTTTTTCTGGTCAAACTGCAAGTTTTCCAGATTTTTCTGCTCTGCTCCTCTTTGCTGATTCTCACAGTAAATTTGGCTAAAAACAGTCAACAATATCCATGCCACTACCTGAATGCTGTGCTGCCTTGAAATTTCTTCTACCAAATAAATTAGTCCATTACCTTTAAATTCAACCCCCCACAGTCTCCCAGGCATGGAAAAAAGGAAGTCAATTCTTTGCTACAATGTAACACGAAAGGCCTCTAGTTCAAGTCCCAGTAGAATCTGAAACCTCATGTGTATAACCTTTACCATCCACATTTCCTTCAGCATTTTGATCATCTGAGCCCTCATAAGCTCTTCATTCCAGGCTTTCTCTAACCTACTTCTTCAAACTTTTCCAAAGTTTTCTGAACCCCATTGTCAGAACAGTCACTACAACAACCCACTTCTAGTATCAATTTTCTATTAGTCAGTTTTCCATCATTGTGACAAAATACATGAGATCAACAATTTATAAAGATGAAAGATTTATTTGGGCTCATGGTTTCAGACTTTTCAGTCCACAATTGCTTGGCCCTGTTGCCTTTTAGCCTGCGGTAGCACAGTATATCAACAGTAGAAGCACATGGCCAAGGAAGCCTATTCACTTCACGGCCACCAGGAAGCAAAGAGAGACAGGAAGGGTAGAGGCCCCAATATTTCCTTTAAAGGAATTCCCCTGATGACCTAACTTCCTTCCACTACATCCCACCTCCTAAATAGCCCCCTCTCCCAATAGCACCATGAGCTGGGGCAAAAGCCTTCAACTTTCAGGGTTATTCAAGATTCAAACAGTAGCAATCCCATTCTTATCCCACACAGTTCAATGTCTCCTTTCCCAAATTCCAATACTTCTTTTCTGTGCACAGCCTTTCTCTGTAACTACAGGATTCTCATTCCCTGGCAAGTAAATCCAGGTAGAGTACCTGCCTAGCATATGCAAGGCTCTGATTTGACTCCTGGGACTGATTGATTGATTGATTTTTCCTTTTATTTAATTTTTTGATTCATTGAACACAAATGGAGTACAGCAATTGTTTTTCTGGATGTACACAAAGTAGAGTCACCCATCTGTGCATTCATTCATGTACACAGGGCAATGATGTCTGTCACACATACTGTTATTGGGACTGATTTAAAAAAAAAGAAAGAAAGAAAGAAAAGAAAAGAAAAGAAAAGAAAAGAAAAGAAAAGAAAAGAAAAGAAAGCCTCACTCCTTGTCTTGGCCCTCCCTGAGACCTTTTCATCCCCTGATCACAGAGGTCTCCTATAGCCATTAGTGATGGCTTTTTATTCTCACACTTGAGTGTCTACCTGGGCCCCCAAGTGAGGCCAAAAGGTATAGTTAGTGTCTTCATGTTCCTATGCCCCATTACTCTCCTCCCCAGTGTAATGGTTTTGAAGTTCTATAACCATCCGGCCACACCAGACTCCCTGTATTCTGTTCCTCCACTCCTCCCATCTTACCGGAGTTCATTGTATAGGGGGAAGATTCTCCCATTCCATTCCATGCTTTCCTCCTTACATAGAATGATCCTGATTTCTCTTTCATGTCCATCATCCACTGCAACAGCCACATTAGTCACCTTGTTACTATCAAATGTCATTCTTTGACAGAAACAGCCTCCCAGCCCTCTAGCTGTCATCTGGTTTTCAATCCAAAATCACTAGTCCCTTAAACCCTTTTCTTTCTTCCAGTCCACCATCCCCCCAAAAGCACTCTCCCTTCCAACCCTGCTTAAGCAATTCTCACCCATATTCATCTGCTGCCCCTCAACTCCCTGTACCATGTGCCATTTGCCTTTTCCTAGATGCACTGGCAGCCAAAAGCTACAGAAAACCAATGCACCACCTCCCCACAAATGTGTCTGAACCAGAAACTGCTATGTGCCAACTCTAAAATGTCTAATATTACCATATTAGACTCTTGATATGGAATAAAAATGTTTCCCAGCATTCCCTAGAGCTAGACATGCCGACATACCTCAATTTTGGCCAAGGGAATATGAATAAAATTACTATGCAGCAGCCTCTCAGAAATTTAAGATTCACCTAAGTTTTGCGCTTCGTTTCTTGTACCCATTTCACATATCCCTACTTAGAACATAAATAAAATGGCTGGAGTTCATCTTGGACTTGAAGAAAAACAGAATGAAAAGGAGTCTAGGCCCTTGAGAAGGTAGAACTTGGATTGCCTACAGTAGTCTCTCTTATGTCAAAGAGAAATAAAAGTCTTTCAGCTTAATCTGCTGTTTTTAAGTCTCTATGATTTACAGCCACTCACAATGCAACTAACTCCTACTAATGCAGTCCCTTACACAGTTCTTCAGTTTACTCTTGGTCTACTTCCTGCACTAACCCCCTCATGCTCTAGGCAAAGCTATTCCTCTACCCTATGGACCCCAACATATTCAGTTGCTACTCCCCCAATCCCATCAAGTGATTTCACAGTCTTTGGTTAGGTGGCTGGATGAAAGATAAACAATTTTAAATTCCTAACTTTTCTCTATTCTATCAGCAAGCACTAGAAAAGAAAATGTGGAAAGGATTAACCAACCAAAATTATAATACAGCTTAGAGATCTATCTAATAAGAAAGGCACAGGACCTAAATGAACAGCACAGTTATGCTGTTCTTGGAGAAGAAAACCTACTAGCTTTAAAATATCAGTTTCCTCAAAATTAATGTATATATTGAAATTAGTTTCAATTAGAAAACCAACAATGTTAACAGAACTTTATAAAAATGTATATGAATACCTAACTGAAAATCACTAAGAAAATTATAAATATTTGTAACATTTATAAAGTAAAATGGAAATAGAGAAAGAAAAATCAGTAAAACAAAATAGAAAATCTACAATCAATAGAAGTTTTATGAAAGGTTAACATGATACATGTGGAAGCCCAATTTGGTAGAGAAGAAAATGGGCTTCTTATGGTATACAACATGATGTTTTGATACACATAAATTGTGGAATAACTACATCAAGCTAATTAATATATTATCTCATATACTTAATCTTTTGTGGTGAGGACATTTAAAATCTAATCTCATAGCAATTTCAAGAATAAAATATATTGTTATTAACTACAATCACCATATTGCATAAGAATGAACTATTTAATAAACAATGATGGTATAATAGGTAATCAATATGAGAGAAAAGTAAAAGTGAACTCTAATCCTATGCCTTATACAAAAATAAATTCCAAATAGGTATTTTTAAAAAAGTAAATGAAGTTGGGCGTTGTAGTACATACCTATAATCCTACCTACTCAGAGGCTGAGGCAGGAGGATTACTAGTTTGATGCCAGCCTGGGCATCTTAATGAAACCCTGTCTCAAAATAAAATTTTAAAAGGACTAGGGGTATATTTCAGTGGTAGAGCACCTTCCGAGCATTCAATCCCATTGTCCTAGGTTCAATCCCATTGTATTAGTAAGGGTTCACTAGAGGAACAGAACCAATGAGAGAGAGAGAGAGATCAATTGATTGATCTCCAATTATAAAAAGGGAATTTACTAGATTGGCTTACATGACCAGAAACTGGATAGTCCCACAGTGACCATCTGCAGGCTGGAGAGCAGGAGGAACCAGTAGCTGCTCAGTCTAAGAAGCCGGAGGCTCAGAACAAGAGGGACCAATGATGCAGTCCCAGACCAGGACCAAGGGCCTGGAAACTCCCTGGAGAGGTGCCATGAGAGTCTGCTTTGGAAGCAGGAAGGAACGGGAGTCTGATATCCTCAGTGACCACAGAAGCAATCAAAGCACCAGCTCAAGAAGAATCAAGCTTGCATCTATTGCTGCTTCCTTGTTCTTCCACCTTTTTGTTCCCTCCTGGTTTCCAACCTATTGGACTGTGCTGCCCACATTTAGGGTGGGTTTCCCCCTTAGTTTGCTGTCCCATAAGTCAATTGTTCCTAGAAAACCCTCACTGACACACCCAGAAGTCTCTTAATCTTAGCCATCTCTTAATCCAATCAATCTGACAATTCAGATTAATCATTACACCCCATTACTTCAAAAAAAAAAAAAGTAAAGAGTAGAATACTAAAAATATATTACTAGAAAACACTGGAGACTATACACACAGAAAATAGGGAAGACCTTCTTAAAACTGGAAACTCAGAGGGTCCAAAATAGAGCATAAAGAAATAAAATATCTAGGCTGGGGTTGTAGCTCAGTAGTAGAGTGCTTGTCTAGCATGTGTGAGGCACTGAGTTCAATTCTCAGCACCACATATGAATAAACAAAATAAAGGTCCATCAACAACTAAAAAAATATTTAAAAAAATAATCTGGAAAACATTGTAATACAGATTTCATTTTTATTAAAAAAGTAAATATGATCCAAAGAATATTTTAACAAAGAATATTTTAATGATCTAAAGAATATTTTGAAAATCTTGTGCATGTTTGCAAAATGAATAAATAGCACCCTCCTTCCTTTGCCCAAGGTTCTTAAAAAGTTGAGAATAAATAAATATGGTGGACCAAATTTTCTTATTTTTAATAATACGGGCTGTTATTATTTCAATGTGCTTTGTCCTCCAAGGATCTGTGTGCTGGAAGCCATCCTCAAGGTGGTGCTGTGAGAGGTGGTGGGACACTTAAGGAGTGGGACCTAGAGGGAGGACCTTAGGTCACTGAGGCCAGTGCCCTCAGAATGAATTAAAGTAGACCCCTTAGTTAATTCTGGCAAGAAAAAATGCTATAAAAGGAACAAGACTGGCTCCTCCTGCTTTTTGCTTCTGTCTGGCATATGATCTCTTCCTCACATACACACACACCCCCCCCTGACGTTGTGACACCATCTGCCATGAGGTCCTCATGAGAAGCCAAATCAATGAGGTCTCCAATCTTGAGCTTCCAGCCTTCAAAACTGCAAAGTATATAAATCTTTTTTCTTTATAAAATTAACCTGCCTCAGATATTTCACTATAGTAATGAAAAACAAACTAATACAGAAGCCAAGGCCACTAACCCATATCACCACCAGAATGTCACCCCATAAGTCCCTCCTCTATTAAATGCTAGGCTGTCCACAGTCAAGCCTGTATACCTATCTTCCTCATTCAATCTCATTAGAAAGTGACCTCTGTTAACTACAGGTCTCATTTCTCCTTGGGTTATTAATTCTGAGTATAGCCCCATCCCAAAATAATCATATTGAAAGAATGGGATATGTTGATTGGCTTAAACTTAGTCATACTAACTAAGATGATAACTATGGGGAAGAAATAAACTTCCTAAATGGCCTACAAGAGAAGGGAAATGGAAGTGGGGAGCTAACTAGCAAATTCTCCCTACCCAGCAGAAGTGTGAAATTCCAAGTCTTGAAAAACTAGGCAGCAGTCAAGACAAGCTGAGGCCTGAAAGATAAAAAAAGGAGTTAGGAGTTGGGCATGGTGGCGCACACCTGTAATCCCAGAGGAGGCTGAGGCAGGAGGATCGGGAGTTCAAAGTCAGCCTCAGCAACTTGGCAAGACCCTGTCTCTAAATAAAATATAAAAAGGGCTAGGGATGTGCTCAGTGGTTAAATGCCTCTGAGTTCAATCCCTGATACCAAAGATAGGTAGGGGGCGGTTAGGAGAAGGGAGGGTAGAATGTTTTGCAAGCAGAAAGGAAGTATGTATAAAACTTAGAGGTAAGAGATAACATGATGCATGCAAGGACTGGTATTGTATCAGTATGGCTGGAATGAGATGGGCAATGATGAGATGATCCTGACTAGGATTCTGACTAGGATCCTGACTAAGGCAGAGAACAGACAAGGATTGTGTCCTCTTTAGTTCAAAATTCAACTGTGTCCTTCAGTGGCATGGGCAACCTGGGTTTTGGGTGTTTCATGTTTTCTGATCTATAAAATACAGCTATTAATAGCTCTCTCACAGAGTTGTTAGAGGATTATATGACAGAGTATATATATGGCCTCTGACATATAAATGACCTGGATAAAAAGTAGCTGTTAAACTGGGCACAGTGGCACATACCTATAATCCCAGCAACTCAGATGAGGCAGAAGGACTGCAAGTTCGAGGCCAGACTCAGCAACTTAGTGAAGCCCTAAACAACTTAGTGTGAGATCCTGTCTCAAAAATAAAAAAGGGGTAGGTATGTTGCTCAGTGATAAAGTACCCCTGGGTTCAATCCCCAGTACCACCCCTGGCAAAAAGAAGTAGCTGATAGCTGAGCACAGTAGTGTATAACTATAATCCCAGCTACTCAGGAGGTTGAGGGAGGAGGAACACAAGTTCAAGGCTGGCCTGGACAACTTAGCAAGACCCTGTCCCAAAATAAAATTTTAAAATGCATTGGGAATATAGCTCAGTAGTAAAGTATTGTCTGGCACGTGCAAGGTCCTAGGCTCCAATCTCCAGGTCCTCATGCGTGCACGCGCACACACACTCACAAGACAAAACAATACCAAGCTAGTATCAGTAAATATTTGTGAACTGAAGCACCAGCATCCCTATGATTCAGCCTTGCCCCTGTAATTCCACACTGTGGCAGCCCCTTTACCCCTCACCCTTGTTAAGTAGTGTCCTCAAGTTCAAGGTGCTCATGATATCCAAGAAGCACCCAAATCACAGATATCCAAGTGCTAGGACTGCAGAATCCTGGCGAAGAAAGAGCAAAGAAGAAAGAATAAGTAAAATCAAGGAGAGAACCTAGAGCTTGGCATGTGCAAAGAAACATGGAGAGTCTAGGATTGTTGGAAAATAAAATGCCAAACAGCCTATGGTAGATAACCAAATAATATCTGTTTGGACAAGCATAAAAAAGTCTGATGGAAGATACATCAAACTGTTCATTACGCTGAAGTTGGGAACAGGAGGGAAGGGACTCTTTCAGTTTGCACTTTACACACTAGTACATTGTTTGCAATTGTCATAAGCATGTCAGTTTTATAATTCAAAAATACATTTTTTGATGACCAAAGAAAAAGCACATTTTGGCAGCAATGAATAGAATAAGTTGGAATGAGGCACGTCTGAAACAGGGAGACTAGTTATAAGGCTATTGCAGTTAATGAAAGAGAAGTGGCTGAGAAGGGAAAAGTCAAACTCAAAAGTTTCAAAATTGTAAGCTATGTGGGTGACAGTACCTTTACTGAGACAGACACCACCAAGGAAAACAGAACTAGGTTAGGAAGGCCAGAGAGGTAGAGAAACAGTAAGACCTATTTTGTCCATGTGAGAGCTAAGGTGCTCAAGGGACACCAAATGGAGCTGCCTACAAAGTAACTTGAATGTGTGAGTCTGATGTTTGGAGAGGGACAAGAAGGACAAGTAAATCTGAGAAATACCAGCATTTACATCATTAAAACTATGGTGACAGATGACCTCACACAGGAAGAATATGACAAGGGAGAAAAAGTAAGGTTCTGGAATGGATGCTGACCTTTAAAATTAGGTAAAAGAACCCATAAAGGTGACAGAAGAACAGATAGAGGAGTAGGAGAAGAACAGAACAAGAGGCTGTGGTGTCTTGAAGGAAGAAAGGAATACCAGTGTCACATACTTCTGAGTAGTCAAGGAAGATAAAGATTCAAAGTGACCTGGACATGCCCATCAAAACCCCCAGGTTTCCTGGAAGGTGTCACTGAGAATGATCATAAGAAAGAAGAGCAGGCACTGGGGGGAGTGGTTGTAGCTCAGTGGTAGAGGGCCTGCCTAACACATTTGAGGCCCTGGGCTCCATCCCTAGCACTGTTTTAAAAAAAGAGAAACAGACAGACAGACCATGCTGACTTTTGTCCTTTCTCTTCTAGCACCAATGCTGTAGGACCCAAACCTTTTAGCCTGGCTTTGTAATGTTAAGGGTTATAAACGACCAATATAGCAAACATACCACACCTAAGCATCCTAGGAAAGGCGACAGTGCTGATGCATGCCTAACCATTTGACCTTGAGCAAGCCACAGTTCCTTTTACTGATCTCAGTTTTCACATTAGTACAAGAGGGTCAGAGGGGATCATCTTCCCTTTCCAATCCCTGTATTCCATGATCTAATCAACCACACAGAAAGACTCTTGCCTAGTTTTTTTGAGTGGGGAGCATTCAAAAATCTGGCTTTCTGATGCAAAAGCTTGCTCAGAGATTATAGGTTATGTGTTAATTAGCCATTGGTAAGAAAGTGCAAGACCTGCCTGAGTGGCTCCCTAACTCTGCACCCAGGTACAGTCACCTGAATTTCAAGCACAATGATGAAAGAATAACACACCGAATTGATACTTGACTTCAAAGAAAGTCCTGCCCTTTAAGCCCTTCTTTGGTGCCACTGAACAATGAGAGATAGCCTAAGACTGGTGGTTAGACCCAGCTTAAAATCCACATTTATGAGCTGTGTGACCTCAAGCAAACTACATAGCCTATCTGCTGTAATGTTTTCTCTATTGTAAATAGGAATGATGATAATACCATTTCACAAGATTGATATGATTAAATGAGGTAATATTTATAAAGTACTTAGAATAGCACCTGGCACATAAGAAACATACAATGGTTGTTAAATAACACCACCACATATGTAAATACTTACATAAGCTGGTTTGCTCTGTGTCTCTGTTCTGTCTTCTGGGGCACCAGTTTCATCTTCCACACATAGCCCTCAGGTACCTCCTCATGCTAGAAAAATGAATCAACAATTCTAGACTTCAAATCTTCAAACGACATCATACAGGGGAAGAGAATCACATCTTTTCTTATTGCTGCCACAAAAAGAAAGGATGTTTTTCTTTTAAAAAAAAAATGCTTTTTTCTCATTTGCTATTGCTGGCTAAATAACCAGAAGGGACCTATCCCTGAAAGTGGGATTAGATCAGTCCTACCCAAAACTCTGGCTCAAGAGTAAGGTAGTGGACAGGTCTCCAGAGGAAGATTAGGGTATGATCTGACCAGTGAATGGAACTCTCTGAGATAACTCTCTCTGAGATATCTCAAAGACACAATTTCCATCCTCCAGTTCACAAAAGTTAGATGAGGAGACAGATGTAACAGCACAAGGAGACCCTCAAGGGCAAAGGGGCATAAAAGAGTAGGAGTGAGGAGTTGTCCCTAAAGCTTCCCCCCCCCCAAAAAAAAGATGACTTTTGAAAGATAAGTAAAGCTTTTTCAACTATGGAATGGGAGAAATGATTTCTAAGCACAGAGCACCACATGAATGAAAACCTGGAAAACTCCCAATTGTGGAAGTAGTTCAGAATGTCTGGCATATAAACTATGAGTACAGGGCAGGGACAGAAGGAAAGAGCAGTGAGATATAAGCTGGAGATGTTGAGGATCCGAAGGCAGCAATAAAGGGAATGATCAGCAATGCATAATCACCTGGCACTCAACATTTCAATAGAAGGGAGAAAATTAAGCAGATGCAGGAGGGTGAAAAAGGTTTATATCAGTTGCTTTGGGGAATTAGGAAGTCAACTAGCAATAAGAGATCGTAGAGAGGCTCCAAGGGAGGGCCCAGCTGTCACTGAGGAGCAGGACCTGATCCTATTGAGTTAAAAATTAACTGCAGCCAAAAAGAATCTATGTGGTCTGGATCCATCAAATGACTATCCAAATAATAACCAGAAAGTGTGGTCCAGAATAACTACAACCACTAAAGACTACACTAGTATATTAACTAATTTAGGTGCTGTTTGCCTCCTCTAGTTTGGTCTCAGGTAGTTGTACATCTTCACTGTAATTATTACTTAAATAAATAAGGGAAGGATGTGTAGTAAAATGAAAAAACGTTTTAAGGAAATGGCGCCTAATCAGCCAAAATGAAGGGTTAAAACATCACTAACACTGGGTCAAAATATGGAGTTGGTGTTTTCAAGGGTGCTGGTGCTTTCTCACTTTTATGGGTGACTACAGAAGACGTTCTTGTGTCTGATAGTAAACAACTGCCTGGCAGACATGCGACTACAAGGTATTCTACTTAGTTCCATAAATAAATGGTATCAGATAATTCCTATTTGACCAGTATAATCATTTTAATTCTCTTTGAAGAGGAAGTTTTAGGACATTCAAGATTGTCAGCAAGCAGAATTCTCTTATAATGTACTTTGTGCTAACAGGAATCCCTTTCAGGATTTAGGGAAAAGAGCTACCATCTGTTAAGGACCTACTGTGTGCATGGTCTTTGCTAAGTTGTTTATGTTTGCTATTTGTATTTAATCATCACAACAGTTTTGCAAGGAAGATATAATTTTCCTCATTTTATACCTTCTCAGAAGTAACAATGATAAAAATGATAGTACCTGCCTCATAAACTGTTTGGTATATTAAATAATATATGTAAAGCATTCAACATAAAACCCAGCACATAGCACAATGCCCATAAGTATTACCCACAATAACTATTAGCCATAATAATATAACCAGCATTTATTCTATTCTTGATGATCTTATCATCATCCCCATGACCAATGAAACTGGTTTAGCCAAGGTTCCATTAAGCTCTGTATAGTCAATATTTCAACAATCACTTCCAATAGGTTCTACTGAGCCACTAGGCAGCTGAACTAGACTTGAGTTTATCTTTTCTATGTCCCTGGTCAAGTAATTTTACAATCTCTTGAGTACACATCAGCAGGTGATGAGGACATTCCAGAGAAGCCAGCCTAGGCTTCCACCAAAATAAGTCTGGCATCAAGAAAATGCTGAATGGGGCTGGGGTTGTGGCTCAGTGGTAAAGCACTTGCCTAGAATGTGTGAAGCACTGGGTTCAATCCTCAGCACCACATTTTTAAAAAATGAATAAAAAACAAAGTTAAACAAAAAGAAAGTATTTTTTAAAAAATAAAGTGCTGAACATAGGGAAAGTCTTTTCAACAAATGGTGGCAGGAAAACTGGATTCAAATGTAGAAGAATGAAGTTAGACACTTACCTTACACCATATACAAAAATTAACTTAAAAATGGATCAAAGACCTAAATGTGAGACTTAAAACTACAACTCTCTTAGAAGAAAATACACTTAAATGAAGTACCTAGAACAAATTCATAGAGACATACAGTAGTGGTTTCCAGGGACAGCAGGAGGGAATAATTCAGTTATTGTTGAATGAACACAGCTTAAATTTGGGATAAGAAAGTTCTGGCCAGGCTCGGTGGCATACACCTGAAATTCCAGCTACTTGGGAGGCTGAGGCAAGAGGATTATAAGTTCAAGGCCAGTCTCAGCAACTTAGCAAGACCTTGTCTCAAAAATTTTTAAAAAAGAAAATTCTGGAATAGAACAGTCATAATGGTTGCATAATAATGTAAATGTACTTAATATCACTAAATTATACACAATGGCTAAAATACCACATTTTATATATATATGTATGTATGTGTGTGTATATATATATATATGTGTATATATATATATACATGTATTTTTATACTGAGCATAAAAAAAGGAAAGAAAAACATTTAAAAGTTCACAGTGGTATCTTTGGAGTGTGAGATTACAGGTGATATTGTTTACACTTCTTTATACTTTTTCTTACTTTCCACATTTCTTCAAGGAACTTTTGCAAAGAGGAAAAAAAAGTTATTTATGTTATTTTTATTTTTCATTCTTTTTTTGGTTACTAGGGATTGAACCCAGGGGCACTTAACTGCTGAGCCACATCCCCAGTCCTTTTTCTGGTTTTGTTTTTGGTTTTGTTTTTGTTTTAACTTTTTGAAACAGGGTCTTGCTGAGTTGCTGAGGCTAGATTTGAACTTGTGCTTCTCCTGCCTCCGCCTCCCCAGTTGCTGAGATTGTAGACATGTACCACCACACCCTGTTATATTTTTTTAACTGCTATACTTCCACTGCAATAATGGAAATGACATATCATCAAGCACCAGTTTTTAAAAATGCCAATGATCTTCTCCAGAGCAAACATGGAAAGTTTATATTAATATTATGCATTGTAAGCTAAAAGTAATCTGAATAGCAGAGAAACAATGTTGATACCTTTGAGGGGAGACCAATTTAGAATAGTTTTTTTTTCTTCATTTTAAAAATTTACTGTACCAATTGTTTAAATTACATAATATATACTGAAGACGTGATCTAGTCTCTTAATTCAGCAAACATTAGTTGAATACCCTCTGAGCCACGGTGCCTAGGAGACCCTTGCCCTTTAAATCTAAAATATAATGGGATGAACTTGACCATTGAGAATTCTCTCATCCTTTCCTATTACCACCTCCATCCCTACAGGTAATTATTATTAATAATCTGGAGCACAGGCTTCCAAACCTTTTTCAATGCATACAACAATAATCTTTTTACAAATACAGTTAGAAAAATTACTTTCTAAATTCCACAGTTACTGACATTTTTCCAAGTTAGTACATAAAGAGCTACCTTAGCTACCTTTTGTATTTCAAAGTGAAGGTAATCCATTATTTATTTAGCCACTTCCTTAATGATGGACATTTAAATTGCCTGTTTTATACAATTACAAAAATGACACAATAAAAATATTAAATATTTATCCTTGTAAGCTCCTATGACTTTCTGTAGGGCAAAAATCTAAAAATGAAACTACGGGATCATGTCATACACTTTTAATTTACACTACTCATATAACTCATGTAGGTCACCTTAAACCTTTCCTGGAACACATAGAGTCAGGACTTTACTTTGAGAAAGCAAAACTGAAAGAGAGAACTTTGTCTTTTCAGGAAGCCCACAGAACTGGATGTGGGTCAGGAATGTTTGATGGAGGGACAGACGAGGGATTTTATTCTTTGTGGTCTTCACTCTCCTTTGTGCCTCTCTTCTTTTTTTAATTTTTTAATTTGTTCTAATTTGTTGTACATGACAGTAGAATGCATTTATACATTTTGATAGATCATACATAAATGGAATGTAATTTCTCATTTTTCTGATTATACATATTGCAGGATCATTTTGACTGCCAAATAAAACTCCATTGTATGGATATGCCATTTATTCTTTACTTATTTGTAAATTGATGCATTGTTTCCACTTTTGGCCTATTATAAGTAAATCTACTATGAACATTTGTGTACAAGTTTGAGGAAAGGTTTTGATTTCTTTTGAGTGTATACCTAGGAGTGGAACTGCTGGGTTATTCAGTAATTTTATGCTTAATCTTTTTTAAAAAATTTTTTTCGTTGTAGATGGGCACAATGTCTTTATTTTATTTATTTATGTGGTGCTGAGGATCGAACCAGTGCCCCATGCATGAGAGGCAAGTGCTCTACCACTAACCCACAGTCCCAGCCCAATGCTTAATCTTTTGTTATTAATTTATTATTTTTTCATTTTTACAGACTTCATTTTGACTCATTATACACAAATGGGGTACTTTTCATTTCTGTGGTTATGCACAATGTAGATTCATACCATTCGTGTAATAATACCCAATGTTTAATCTTTTAAAAAAATTGGCAAACTGTTTTCCAAAGTGACTGAACCATTTTACATTCTCACTAGTGACGTATAAGGGTTGTAGTTTCTCCACATCCTTGTTAACACTTGTTACTTTCTGTCTTCTTGATTATATTCATTCCAGTGAATATAAAGTGGTATCTTATTATGTTTCAACTTGTAATTTCCTAATGATTAATGATGTTGGTCATTTTCTCATGTGCTTATTAGCCACTGGAATATTTGGTTTTTGTGTGTGGTACTGGAAATTGAACCTAGGGGTGTTTTACCACTTACCTGTGATCTCCAGCACTTATTTTATTTAGAGACAATGTCTTGATAAATTGCCCAGGCTGGCCTTAAACTTGTGATGGAGCCAGGAATCCTCTGAGACACTTAAGCTTCCCATCACTGGAATTGTTCAAGATGAAACCAAGTGGTCTACAAGAAAGGTCACATAGTGTGCTGGTTAAAGACAGACCCTGGAATCAGGAGGCCTGGATTATTTTTTTCTTCACAGTACTGAGGATTAAAGCTATGGCCCTGAACATACTAGGCAAGCCCGCTACCACTAAGTTATATCCGCAGCCTGAGGATGGCTGGATTTGAATCCTGGTTCTGACACTCAGCTGAGAAACCCTGGGCAAGTTACTTTTTTTTTGGGGGGGGGGCAGCAGGGGAGGATTGGTGTCAAAGATACACCTTTCATCTCAGAGTGCCCCTTCCAACTCCCAGTCCCCACCCCCTACTCACTCCCCATCAAGACCAGAAAGTAAGAACCCTTATGAGGGCCCTTGAAAATACTTCTAGTTTATTCACTAGTAAACATAGTCATAACAGCACTGACTTCACAGGGTTGTTACCCATCACTGTTCTGTGCATTTAACTTTCAAGGCACCAGAGAGATAGCTCAGTGATAGAGCATGTGCTCAGCATATGCAAGGCCTTGGGTTCAATCTCCAATGCCAAAAACAAAATTAATTTTTTTTTCAAAAGAAACAGGGAAATTAGCTTTCTAAGACCATATGCTTTGTAGCAGTTTTTTGTTTTGTTTTATTCCATAAAAGTTTAAATGCTCAAAAACTTTTCTTGCAATCCTTTGGTCACTTCCAGTGCTGTTTGTGGAACAGGGGAAACTAGCAAAATGCAGGAATTGGAGAGACCATCATAAGATAGAAACCAAGTACTTCTAGGAAATTCTCTGGAGGGAAGCTGAAAGGCAAGCATATCTCATCATGGTGAGATAGAAAACAATGGATGGGAGCCAAAGACTGGGGGTTTTGTTCTAAATATGTCACCATTGACACCTGGGATGACTTCATCTGACTGACCCTCATTTTTCTTAAAATATTATCATCCTACACATTTTACTCACATTGGTTCACAAAATATTCAAGATTCTATCAATTAGCACTCAAGTTCAGGAGATAGTCTGATAGTTCAGGCCCTCACAGTAACACAAATGAAGAGCTTTAGTATGCAAAGCCCTTCCAGAAGGAGGCAAATAAAAAGAATCCTGGAAGACTGAGCACAACTGGGTGCCCACTGAGTTCTCTTTTCAAGGGAACAATTTGACTTAGATGCTTCTTTCAAAGTCACATCATCAGAACAGAACTGAAAAATTCCAAAAAGTAGCTCTCATTCTGCAGGTAAAAAGGATCAGAAAGGTTAAAAAGCCTGTCTGGAGGTTATGCCTCCAGGAAGTGGCAGATCCAGGACTAGATCAGAAATTTTCTCACTTATCCTCTCTTTATGGAAGAGTGGAGACTCAGGGGCCTACCACACAGCACCCCATCAGTTATTAGGGTGAGGAAAAGAAGGCCCTCATGTCAGTTGCAAATGCTAATGGGGGGCAGGGGAGTGGCAAAAACTCAGTATTCAAAACAAATACTCTAATGCATGATTTAAAAACTTTTAAAGATCCCTGATGAACAAAATACAAAATATAAAAAATTTCAATAAGGACAGTATCTGCCTCTGCACTTGTACCATAATGCCTTGCCCATCTCACCTTAGTCTTGGCCCTGGTTTGAATAAAATTTTGTTTACAATAAAAGGCAGTAGGACACAAGCCTGTCATTGCAGATTTATTTGAAATATATTTTGATTTCTGTACTTTTAGATTCTCCGGCAAGTACATCCAAGGAAAGTGCCTCATCCTCCTTACCCTAGCCCTACCAATGGGCAAGACAAGGAATTCTGGGACCTCAGGCACAGAACATCAGAGATGCTAGAATAGGAGGTTTCCTAACCTGGGGTCCTTGTCCTCCCCCGATGGGAGTCTGTATATGGGTTCCTTTGATTACAGGCAAAATGCTTGCTTCACAAATCTCTTCCCAGTGAAATGGATCTTAGTTTTCATCCAATTACTAAAAGGGCTCTAAGGTTAAGAACCACTGCCACAGAGGCTGGAGTTACAGCTCAGTGGTAGAGCGCTTGTCTGGCACGTGTGCAGCATTGGGTTTGATCCTCAGCGCCACATAAAAATGAATAAAGATATTAAAAAAAAAAACTGCCACAGAATGAGGTAGGAACTTAGCTTTTAATACTTTCTCAGCCTATTCCCCCTTTCCCTATACCCCCACCCCCTTTTATTTTTCTTCCTGCCTACAACGTGCCTTAAAAGGCTAGTATATTCATTCACTTCTACTAAAGTGCAAGCACCCTTCTGAGACACAAAGCCTAGGGCACTGTTTAAACACTTGAGTCAAAGTCTCCTCAAACATCAATTAAAGGACTCTTGAAAAGCATCTCATAGGACTTTCCTCTCAAATCACACCTCACCCAGCGTCCTTGGAGGCTTCCTAACTCCTGGAGTGTCGAAATACCTCCAGATGGCCTCAACCAACACCCTTTCGAGGCGTTGTGGCGCATGAACAAAGACGATACTTGCTGGTAAATACGTATCCGTTTCGCAAAGCCTGCAACTCGATAAAACTAGGTTAGGCATGAACCAGGCTCACAGAAACCTAGGCCCACGCGCCCGAGACCGGAAGCGCGGGGGCGGGGCCGCGAGGGGGCTCACGGGAAGGGGGCGGGGCCGCGGTACTGGCAGCTGCGCGGGCCCTGATTGAAAGTTGCTGAATGGTTCCCTGTTTTGCGCTACCCCTGTTACTGCAATGGAACTGGCAAATATTTACCTTGAAAATATTTGGCTGGAGCCAGATGCGTCGCGTGTCTGTCCCTGAAATATTAGCTAAAGGAGTGATTTAGCAAAATAAAATGGTGGGTGGGGCACCTGCTGGCGGAGATGTTTACTTTCCTCGGGCTCCTGCTGAGCGAGTGGAGCGGCCTAACAATCCCGGAGGGAATGTGAACAGCTGGGAAGCGGGCCAGACTCAGAGAAAGAAAGGGTCTGTTTGGGTTTGGGGCAGATAGTTTTACATAAATCAGAGATGTGGAAATACACATCTTCCTTAAAGGCTTTCAGTAATACTGTCATAACAATTGATCCTGGAGAAGTAAAGTGTTTTGTTATAGCTTCTTTTGTAGAGCGCATCTGAAACAAGGGCACGTTGACAGTCCCACTTAGAAATGACTTGCCATCCCAGCTAAAGCGGAGGCTGAAGCAAAAGGATGGCAAGTCTGGGCAATCTAGTGAGACCCTGTCTCAAAATAAGAGGGATGGGGATGTAGCTCAGCACTTGCCTAGCATGTGCGAGGCCCTGGGCTCACACACACACACAAAAGGGAGAGACAGAAGAAATGCTGCGGCTCTGCGATGGAGCCAATTCACAAAACGCAGAGTTGATTGAGGTGCTTACTGTGGACCTGCCGTTGGGGTCAGCTCTGTTGGCACATTGTCTATCAGTTCTGAGAACGAGTACAAACCTGGGATGAACAGAAGTTCCATTTTAAAGAAGACATTCAGCATCAGAGACACCTTGAGACTTGTTTTGCCTTGAGACACCTTGAGACAACTCAAGAGTGGCCAACCTGGAATTGGAATCCAGACACTCAGATTCTCTCTGCTCCTGGCGTCCCCTTGAGAACCTGGTAATTGTGTGATAAGTCTCTGACCTACAAATCTACAGGTGAGGGCAACTGGACTTGTGCTGCTGACTGGTCCACTTTGTATATCTGTAATGCAGTGCTGAGAAATGCTGCTTGTACGGAAAGTAAATGTAAAAATTTTAAAAAAAGGTAACTACAACAAGTCTCTAATAGAGAACTCAAAAAAGGCGTCATCATTTGATTACTTTCTTATTGAAATATGAAGAAAAAGCAAGGTTGGTTATATAAGGTCTGGACTCAAGTGATAGAATCTTCAGTCTCCAAAGGGCAGAAAAAAAGATTCAGAAAAGACAAACTGAGGATCTGATGCACATTACAGATTATCCACTTTCTCCAAATTTAGTGAATGTACTCTTTAAAACTATAATCTATGTCTGAAGACATGTCTTGTTTAAGAGATTACATTCAATCAAATGGTTGATTTCAAAACAATATTTTTTCTTTTTTTCTTTTTTCTTTTTGCTGGGGATCTAACCCAGGGCCTAGTGCATGCTACGCATGAACTCTATCACTGAATTCAACCCCTAGCTCCTGAATTTTTTAAAATATTTTTTTAGTTGTAGATGGACACATTGCTTTTATTTTATTTATTTATTTTTATGTGGTGCTGAGAATTGAACCTCTCATGTGCTAGGCAAACACTCTACCACTAAGCCACAACCCCAGCCCTCCTGAATGTTTTTAATTGAACTAATCAGTGGTTTTTTTTTTCCTAGAATTGATTCTGTGTGTTAACACAAGCCATGCAATATGAAATTAGTTAAACAAAATATAATTTCCAGTTTCACGATCATTTCCCCTAGAAACATTGAAATTATTGTAGTCCCTGTCTCATCTTTGCTACTCACATCCTGCTCAAAACTTCCAGTGTCTTCCTGGGCATGGAGACAACTGCCCTAGCCTTCGGGGCATTCCTTGATCTCTCTCAGCTTGTCTGAAAGCTCAACTGTGGGACTAAGGAGAGGTTGAGATCTAAGTCCATCCCCACCACTGAAGAATTGAGAGGACTTCCTTCTCTCTGTGGGCCCTAGAACCTTCATTATAAAATGAGGGTGTTGGGATGATTCCCTGGCCCTTATAACTGGAACATTCTTGGCATTGCCCCTATAGCCTTCTTTCTTGTATCTTCCCTTCAGGTCCCACATATTCCAACAGCAATACACTCAGGACCCTGAACATTCCTACCTCTGTCTTCCTTCCTTTACTTGAAATTTCTCTAAACACTTAAATATAATGCCAACTCCCACATGAAACATCCTCAATTTTCTGGGCAGAAAGTCCTTTATTCAACTGGGGAACTAAATAGCCTCCTATCTGACCCCCCACACACTTTTGAACACAGAGCTTTCGTTTGTATGCCTGCAGGGTCCAAGTTATCTTCATATCCTTCCCAATGCCAAATAAAAAGAAGGCATTTAATTAAAGAATAGTGAGTACTAAATGTTAATTGGTAATAACTGCCAGTAAATGGTGAATACCTGCTCATTTATAAGCTATTATTTTGAATACTAATGATGAGAATAATTGTGTGTGTTGAATCTGGGGGAATGAAATAAATTGCAAACCAAAAACCTTATGAAAATAATCATTTTGTTAATATGGGTCCCTAAATATAAGGTTAAAAAATACACTCCCTGGAAACATCCAGGAAATCAGTGTTAGGGGCCAAGATTTCCAGTTGTACAATTTCCAATTGTAGAAGTGTTAAAATTTGAACCCAGAGGAACCTTGAAGTTTTGAATGGGTAGTCTGCATTAGACTCTAATCTCAGCACCTTGAAACTCTTCATTCTTCCTGTTGCAATAAATAGTCTCACATATCGAGTAATTTTTTAAAAAATTTAAAAAAAGAAACACTAAAACATAAAAAAATAGTATGGCTTATCAATTTAATTAGAAATGATACATAAATACATTTTTAAATTCAGTGATCAAGCACTACACTGAGCTACCTCAAGAATTTTAATATATAAATGCCTACAGGAATAATATGACCTGTTCAGAACAAAGCCATTACAAATTAATGAAGCCAGTAAACTGCTATTGTGTATTTTGGAGTAAAACCTGTAGGTATGGAAAATGTCTCTGTGTCTCAAGAAAAGGCATTTTATCAAGAATGCAAATCAGGACCAAATTCTCAAGCTGATTGTTGAGAGGATACAGCATCAGCACCTGGAAGCCAGGAAGAAATGTTTTTAAGGCTACCCTGCTTTCCTTCCTCCCTTCTTTTTTCCTTCTGATACGATATATGAATGTGCCAGTGCCTTTGCTGATGGGTTCTTACTGATAGTTCACTGCTTTAAACAATGCTCGGGGAATATCCTTGTGAATTATTTTATCTTTTTGCTTATGACATTGCTTTCAGACAAAGCAGACCCCATCTTCAAAAGTTACGGAGAGAAGGTTCAACGAATTTATCAGTGATAAAGCAGTCAGTCAGCAGAGTTGTTTCAAGGCAGATTAGATAAACCATACTTAGGAACAGCAGAAGAAATTGTACCACACCCAAACTGAAGTTGAATTGTACCACACCCAATTGAAGAAGAAATTGTACCACACCCAAACTTCCCAAGAAACTCGGATAATTCCCAGCTCTCTGCCCTCAGTAGCCATCATATGGATGGACCAGGTTTAGTTTTGGAGTGTGAACCAGTTATCTTCCATACCCAAGTTTCCTCTGCAAGGCCTAGATCACAAGGGCATTATCATATCACTGTGTACATAAAAATGGATAAGGGGCTGGTATTATCTGTGAATTACAAGGATTCAAGAAGTTCAATGTTCAAGAAACTTTTGGTGGGGAGGGATGCATTTGAAGAAGTCTTTGTGTGATTAGGAGAAAGGAGAGTGGATTTGTTTGATAACTTCACACCTGTCTGGCAGCCCAACTCCAGAGCTTCATGTAGAGTTCTGAGTCTGCAGACTCTCCTGAAGGCCTCTGGAATTCCTGACTGGGAAGGGAGAGTTTTCAAGGTTCCTCTGAGTAGGGGGCTTGCTTTGGTTTTGCTTCTGCTCAGGCAGCCTCCAAACTTGTCAGGTTCTGGTATGACTGAGAAGAGCCACTGCTTCCTACTTGGTGGGAACTGAACTTGTAAGTATTTGTGGTTTTGTGACGGCCACTCACCCAACAAACTATTTCTGAAACTATTTTTGGCCAGTCAGATTTCCTCTCTTTTGGTGAATAAAGACTTAAAAGTATAGAACCACCCAATCTGAACTTCAACCCCTTCATTTTACAGATGAAGCCAGAACATAATGTAACTAGCTTCGGGACATACACCTTGTAAATGATAGAGCTAGCTTGTTTTCTTCTTTTCCTTCTCCCCACAACCCCAATCTCCTCCTCCTTCTTCTTTGCATTGAAAATGGGTTTAAACCCAGGGCCTCATACATATTAGGCAAATGTCCTACCATTGAGCTTTACCCCCAGCCCTTAATAGAGCTTTTTAATATCTCAAGATAACTACCTTTTAATTTGTATTATCAACTTATCATCTAGGAGTTATCAGAACTAGAGGGACTTAACTCTTTAAGGGTCACTGTCTTTTTTTCTTCTTAATATTATTAGTTGTAGATAGGCACAATAACTTTATTTCATTTGTCTATTTTTTCTGTGGTGCTGAAGACCAAACCCAGTGCCTCACATGTGCTAGGCAAGCACTCTATCACTGAGCACAACCCCAGCCCCAAGGGTCCCTGTCTTGAATGCTTCAGAAAGGTTTATCAAAATAGAAATAACCATAATAATAATATATATAATAACAATTTATATAACATAATTTATTATCTAATAGGATAATTATTTTTTATATTAATAACACACCAGGTAGTAGGCTAAGTGTTCTAGACCTGTTACTATCTGTTGCTTTTTTTTTTCCTCTTTCTTGCTTTGCTTTCTCTTAAATTGATTTTCTAGTTTAATTTCCCTCTAATTTTTGGAAAGTATATGTACTCTATTAGGGATTATGTTAGCTAGTTTAGCATGCTAACTTAACATACAATCTGAAGTCAATATCTTTTTTTTTTTTTTTTTTTTTTTGCTATCAGGGATTGAACTCAGGGGCACTCAAGCACTGAGCCACATCCCCAGCCCCATTTTGTATTTTTATTTAGAGACAGGGTCTCACTGAGTTGCTTAGCACCTCACTGTTACTGAGGCTAGCTTTGAACTTGCAATCCTCCTGCCTCAGCGTCCCAAGATACTGAGATTACAGGTGTGCTCTGCTGTGCCCAGCTGAAGTTAATATCTTTATCTTATTCCCAAATAATTAAGGACCCTGGAAAACATCAATTCTAGTATAAATATAGTGTTTTATACCATATTTCCATTCAATGTCTGTGGAGATATGCCATTTACCACCACTCATGATTGAATCTCAGACTTTTCATTTTTATTCTAAACTACATCTCTTAGGATTTCCTTTAGTGAGTATTTTTGAGTAATTTCTCTCAGATTTTGGGTAAGACAGATATTTTTACTGTTTTTGTTTGCCTGAAAATTTCTTTATATAATCCATTTTCTTGAAATACAGCTTCACCAGATGTGGAACTCTAGGTTGGTAGCTATTTTCTCTCAGAACATTAAAGAAATTCTTGCATGGTATTCTCTTCCTTCATTGTTCATAAGAAGTGAACTATCACTATCAGTTTAATTGCCCTTTCTCTTTAAATAGATTTTTCTGGGGCTGGGGTTGTGGCTCAGTGGTGGAGCACTTGCCTAGAATGTGTGAGACACTGGGTTTGATTCTCAGCACCACATATAAATAAATGAACAAAATAAAGATCTAGCAACATCTAAAAATATTTTTAAAAATAAATAGGTCTTCTTTATGAATGTTTTGAAGTCTTTCTCTCCTCTCTTTATATATGTTTAAGTATTCTGCAGTTTCAGTATGATGTGTTTAGGTAGGATATATATATATATATATATATATATATATATGTATATATATATGAGAAACTCAGGGGCTGGGGTCGTAGTTCAGTGGTAGAGTGCTTGCCTAGCTTGTGTGAGGCACTGGCTTCGATCCTCAGCACCATAAAAATAAAATCAATAAAATAATGGCATTGTATCCATCTCCAACTGAAAATTAAAAAGAAATTTTAAAAAAGAAACTCATTTTGCAGACCCTTTATAGATCTTCAAGATACATGAAGCAAAAACTGATTAAACTACAAGGAGAAATACATAACTCCACAATTATAGTAGGAGATTTCAATACTAATTTCTCAATAATTGACAGAACATATAGATATAAGTAAGACTATCAACAACCTTAAACTAATTGACATGTATAAGACATTCCATCCAAAAACAGCAGATTGCATATCCTGTTAAGGTATACACAGAGAGCTGGGGGTATAATAGCTCAGTGGCAGATCATATTCCTATCCTGGGTTAAGACCTTGGTTCAGGTTGGCTATGGTGGCGCATGCCTGTAATCCCAGCACCTTGGGAGACTGAGGCAGGAGGATCTCGAGTTCAAAGCCAACCTCAGCAAAAGCTAGGCACTAAGCAACTCAGTGAGACCCTGTCGCTAAATAAAATACAAAATAGGGCTGGGGGTGTGATTCAATGGTTGAGTGCCCCTGTGTTCAATCCCCAGTACCAAAAAAAAAAAAAAAAAAAAAAAGACCTGGGGTTCAGTCCCTAGCACCACACACCCAAATCATATACAAAGAATGCACATTCTTTTTAAAGTTCTTAAAAAAAGAAGAGCCTGGGTTCCATCTCCAGTACTGCAAAAAGTAAATGAAAGAAATAACTGGTCATATTCTGGGACATAAAAGAAACATTAATGTATTTTAAATGCTAGATATATAAAAAGGTGCTTACATCACTAATCATCAGGGAAATGCAAATTTAAACCACAAGATATCATCTCACCCCAGTTAAGATGGCTATTGTAAAAAAAAAAAGAAAGAAAGAAAGAAAGAAAGAAAAGATAAGAAATGTTGGTATGTTGGGAATGTTGTACATTGTTGGTGACAATATGAATTAGTATAGCCAAAGTGGAAATAGTATGAAGGTTCCTCAAAAAACTAGAAATACAACAACCATATGAGCCAACAATCCCATTTCTGAGTATATATATGCAAAGGAATTTTGAAATCAAAATCTCAAAGAAATAACTGCACTCCCATGTCCATTGTAGCTATATTTACAATAGCTAAGACACACACACATAAGCCATTGCTGGATAAAGACAATGTGGTGATTACATACAATGGAATTGTATTTGGCCTTAAAAAAGAAGAAAATCCTACTATTTGCTACAACCTAGATGTATTTTGGTTGGACATAATGCTAAGTGAGATATTAGCATGAAGAACAAAGACAAATACTACAAGATCCCACTTATCTGTATGTGTTATGTTAACTATATGTGTGTGTTAGCCATCTGTCACTATGACAAAAGACCTGAGATAATCAATTTTAAAGAATGAATGGTTTATTTTGGCTCACAGTTTCAGAAGTTTCAGTCTATAGTCACTTGACTTTACTCCTGTAATGGTACAGTACATCATGGCGCAAGTACATGGCAAAACAGGCCTGTTCATATCATGGCAGCCAGAAAACAAAGAAAGACAGGAAATGGTCAGGGTTCCAATATCCCTTCAAGGGCATACCTTCAATGACCTAACTTCTTTCCACCTAGGCTCCACCTCCTAAAAGCTCTACCATCTCACATAGTGCTATAGGCTGGGGACTAAGCCTTCAACACAAGGGCCTTTAGGGGACAGTCAAGATGCAAACTAGAACAATATGGAATCTAGAATAGTCAAATTCACAGAAGGAGAGAGTAGAATGGTGGCTTCCAGGGGCAGGGAAGAGGGAGAGAAAGGGAGGTATTAGTCAAAGGGTACAAAGTTTCAGTTATGCAAGATTAATATGTCATAGAGATCTACTGCATACCATAGGGCCTGTACTTGATACTATATTGTATACTTAAACATGTACTGCCAGGCATGGGGCACACACCTTTAATCCCAGGGGCTCAGGAGGCTGAGGCAAGAGGATCAAAAGTTCAAAGCCAGCCTCAGCAACATAGTGAGACCCTGTCTCAAAATAAAAAATAAAAAGGGCGGGATGTGGCTCAGTGGTTAAACACCTCTGGGTTCAATCCTGGTACAAAAAAAAAAAGTGTTAAAGGAGTAGATCTTATATCAAATGTTCTTATCACCCATGCACAAAAGTACTAATAAAAAATAAGAAGGGAAAGAGGAAATTCTTCATGATGCTAAATGTTTATGGCATTGATTGTAATGCTTTCATGGGTATATGCTTATCTCCAAACTCAAGTTGTATACATTAACATATTTATAGCTTTTTGTATGGTAACCATACCTCAATAAGTGGTTTAAAAATATTTAGCACTGTGATATTTTCTTGAGGAATTGTCCCCTGTATCTCTATGAAATGTCCCTCTTTATCTCTGATAATACTCCTTGCTCTGAAATCTGTTTTATCTGGTATTAATATAGGTACCCTAACTTTATTGTTTTTTCCTGTAGTGTGAATTGAACCCCAGAGATTCACACATGCTAGGCAAGCTCTCCACCAGCACTTCTAATTTTTATTTTGAGACAGAGTTTCACTAAGTTGCCCTGGCCTTGAATTTGTGATCTTCCTCCTCAGTTTCTTGAGTAACTAGGATTACAGGCATAAACCACAATGACCAGCTTCCAATTTCTTTTAATTAGTGCTATCATGGTATATCTTACTTTGAACCTATTTGTGTCTTTTTTAAATGGATTTTTTTGTGTGTGTGGTGCTGGGGATTGAACCCAGGGTCTTATGCATGCAAAGCAAGTACTCTACCAACTGCACTATATCCCCAGCTCATTAATGGATTTTTTTGTAGGCAGTATATAATTAGATCTTTTTTTTATTTGCCCAGATAATATCTGACTATTAATGGGGTATTTGAAACTGTGCTCTCCAATATAGTAGCCACTAGCTATAATATGTCTGTATAAATTAAATTTTTAAAAATTTTTAAATAAAAAATTTTAATACAGTTCTTTGTCACTGTAGCCATGTTTCAAGTGCTTAATAACTACATGTAAGTACTGGCTACTGTATTGAAACCAGTGAAAAACATTGGTTTAAGTCATGTACATTTAAATATAATGGGATTGTAGACATAGGTTGGAGTCTAACATTTTGCCATTTGTTTTCTACTTATCTCTTCATTCTTTGTTCTGTTTTTATTTCTAGAAGTTATATTTACTTTCAATTCTGTTTATTTTTTAAATCTTTATTTGCTATTTTTAATTATACATGACAGTAAAATGTATTTTGACATATTATACATACATGGAGTATAACCTCCCATTCTTGTGGTTGTATCTGGTGTGGAGTTACACTGGTCATGTATTCATAAATGATCATAGAAAAGTTAGGTCATTCTACTGTCTTTCTTATTCACATGCCCCCTCTCTTCCCGTCATTCCCCTTTGTCTAATCCAATGAACTTCTAGTCTTCCCTCCACACCACCTTATTGTGTGTTAGCATCCACATATCAGAGAGTACATTTGGCCTTGGTTTTGGGGGATTGACTATTTCGCTTAGCATGATAGTCTTCAGGTCCATCAATTTACCAGCAAATGCCATGGTTTCATTTTTCTTTATGGCTAAGTAATATTCCATAGTATATACATACCACACTTTCTTTATCCATTCATCCGCTGAAGGGCACCTAGGTTGGTTCCATAGTTTAGCTATTGTGAACTGAGCTACTAAAAACATGATATGGTCATGTCACTATAGTATGCTGATTTTAAGTCCTTTGGATATATACCAAGGAGTAGAATAACTGGGTCAAATGGTGATTCCACTCCAAGTTTTTGAGGAAACTCCATACTGCTTTCCAGAGTGGTTGCACCAATTTGCAGCCCCATGCTTGGCCATTCTTTATTGCCATTATTCTCTGATCATATTTTCAAGTCTTCATTTTATTTCTTTAAGCATATCAGATATATGTTGTTTTAATCATTCCAACATCTGGAACATTTGTGGGTCTATATTTGCTAAAATTTGTTTTTGATAGTTCTCATTCATGGTGCCTTTTATACACTGTATGCTTTGTATGTTTTGGTGGTTTCTTGTTTTTTATTTTTTGCTTTTATTTTGTTTGGTTTTTATACCAGGGATTGAACCTTGGGGCACTTAACAACTGAGCCACATCCCTTTTTTATTTTTTATTCTATGGCAGGGTCTCAGTAAGTTGCTTAGGACCTTGCTAAGTTGTTGAGACTGGCTTGGAACTTTCGATCCTCCTGCCTTAGCCTCCCAAGCTGCTGGGATTACTGGCCTGCATCACTGTTCCCAGCTTGTTATTATTTTTTTTAATATATGCTTCCCAAGTTCCCTGGGACTTGACCTGCAAGAATTATTTGAGGTCTGCTTTAAAACTAAATTCCCATGGACTGGGGTTGTAGCTCAGTGGTAGAGCGCTTGCCTAGCTTGTGTGAGGCACTGGGTTTGATTCTCAGCAACACATACAAATAAATGAGTAAAATAAAGGTCTACCAACATTTTTTTAAAAGCCTTTAAAAAAAAAAAAACTAAATTCCTACAAGTAATTTTGTGTTTATTTCTATCAGTTCCCCAGGCTATTACCAATCTGGAACTATGGTTAGGTCATTTTAACTTAGAGTTCTGCATTTAAAATAGAGCAAATAGAGTGAATTCTGACCGAAAACATAAGCAAGGACCAACCTGTTTTATTCTCAAGGAAGATTAACATTCCTTCCACCAGCACCAAGATGGAAAACATACTTTTTTTCCAGTATCTCCCTCTGTACCAGGAGATTTTTTATTCAGTCTTCCACTGAGGGTGAAATGGGGTGTTTCCTATTAGATTCTCCACTTAGTCAATCCTAAGCTTTAACTCTTGACTCCATGCTCTGCTGCATGCAGCCTCAAACGAGGAAGGTTTCTCCAGAATTTAAAAAAATCTTCAGTGACAACAGGTTTGGCACCTGTGCCCTGACCAGATTTCTGACTCTCACTGCTATTTTTGAAATTAATAAACTACCTTCTTCAGTGACAGATCAGTGATGTATTTACAATTACTTAAGGCTACAGAGCCTTTTTCTTAATATTAACTACACTGTGGATTTTATATTTTAGAAGAGGCACTGAAGGCAGGTTAAGAACAAAAGAAATTTTAAGGGGTAGGCTTTTCCACTTTAGAGTTCCAACATCTGAGTTCCAACATATGAATCAACCAGTGACATGAACTAACCTCATATCCATAATCCTTCATCAGATTCAAAATTCTCTACAGTGAAACAATCATGTAGAAACTGACTTCATAACATTAACCATCAAACCCAAGTCTCTCTGGTTCCCTGTTATTTCCAAAGCTCCGGGTGATCTTTGTTTGCTTAAGACATAAAACCAATTCCTTTATCTGAGTTCTCTTTTAGCCCTTGATGTATTTAATGGGACTTTCTCACCACTGCAGACTTGAGATGTCATTTTCTTCATTTTGGCGGGTTGGTGGCTTTTGTCCTTAGCAGCTATAGTCTTCAACTTTATCTGGGTTTGTAATCAGGAAGCTGTGATACTTCCTGAGACTGTTCTGGGTACAATTTACACAATATGAGTTCACTTTCTTCACTCTGGAGTTACTCAGGGCTGCTGGAAGTCCTGGTTGTGCTTTGTCCAGTTTTCTACAGGTTGAATCCAACAGTTCGTAAGAGCCAACCTCTGTGGTTTACAACTATTTGTGCTTCCTGAGCAACATGCACAGAGAATTTGGAAAGCTGGCAATGAGTGGAGGCTAGAAAACCGTTAAGAAGGAGGAAGTTTATCAACTTAGTGGGAATAAATCTCCAAACCACCCTCAGAATGCTAACACGCACCCACTGTTTCTCATTGTCATGACCAATCAGAAGGATGTCAAAGGAAATCAACCAACAGCAGAGGTAAAGAGAGAATTTGGAAAGGAATCATCATTTCTTGATATTCAGATCTTTTGACCAACAAAATAGTTAGGAAAAGCATTGATGGGTGCCACTTATTATACACAACTTTTCACTCATGAAATGCTTCCTAAAAGCCGGGCGCGGTAGCACACGCCTGTAATCCAAGCGACTTGGGAGGCTGAGTCAGGAGGATCACGAGTTCAAAGCCAGCCTCAGCAACTTAGCGAGGCCCTAATCAACTCAGTGAGACCCTGTCTCTAA
>JAJEJO010000868.1:39482-52482 GCA_020662805.1 Glaucomys volans
AAAAAAAAAAAAAAAAAAAAAGAAAGAAAGAAATGCTTCCTTAAAGCTGTGACTATCACTCTGTATTTAAAAGTTATTTCTTGCCAGGTGTATGCCTATAATCCCAGTGATTCGGGAAGCTGAGACAGGAGGATAGCAAGTTCAAAGCCAGCCTCAGCAATTTAGCATGGCCCTAAAGAACTTAGTGAGATCATGTCTCAAAATGAAAAAATAAAAAGGGCTAGGGATGTGGCTCAGTGGTAAAGTGCTCCTGAGTTCAATCCCTGTTTAAGAAAAAAAAAAGTTGTTTCCTTGCTGACTACATCTTAGAACTCTATGATAATTGACCTGAATTTATATTTATTGATATTTTATCCTACTTTAAAAATAATATTAAAGTTTTATGAGTTTATTATTGAGTTTTTGTGATAGGAGTCTTGCTTCTGAGCCTTCATAGGGTCCTGTCTTTGTGTCATTTTGGTGAGAAGATGAGAAGCAGGAAGGGAGGGGCAAATACTCAAGTCAGTCTGTGTGAGCAGATATGGTAAATGAAAATTGTTGAGAGCATGGGTAGCCTGAGGTTTGGGATCATGTCTGAATTAGAGGTGATGAGCTCTGCTGGTCTCCACAATAATGATTCAGAACTATGTACCCACTCACTGCTGGACCATCAGAAAATAAGGTGAATGATGCCACTGATGACTATAGTACTGACTTCTGAAATTTAAAGGATTACCTCACTAAGCCCCACAATGCCCCTCTGAAGTGAATAGGGTAGCATTACTATTTCCACCTGAACCAGGGGTGAGGCGGTAGGGCAAGGAAAAGAAGAACCAGTTATCTAGGAAGAGATGCCTGGCTCCCATGAGAACTGTCTGCCCACCATTACACCTCTAGCAGACCTGGATGCAAGTCTTGGTTCCACCACTTAGCATCTCTCCAAGTTTTGGTTTGCTCCTCTCTAATATAGACATAATGACAATTACCTAACAGGGATATTGAATTGGGGAAATAATGGCAAAGTAGTTGATGCATGACAGGTATCTAAGAGATGTATGTTCTCTCTCCTTCCTTCACAGAGCCTAAATTATCACTGCATGTTTACTCTATTTGGAGTAGAACAAACATATCAGAATATCCCTGAGGTTGACAGATGGCAGTCAAACCACACTCCATTGAAGATGTGTTAAAGAAGGTATTTAAGAAAGTGACTACATGGGGGAATAAAAGAGACATTTATAATGATAACCAAACAGAAAAAAACACAAGGACACAATGAAAATTGAAACCACAATAATCTCTAAAAAAGAAGTAGTAATTGTAGCTTACATTTAAGTGCATCAAAAACAAGAGTTTGGGAAAGGGGCATCTGCCATAGGAGTCACACTTACTATCTCAAAGTTTGTGCAGAAAACTAGAACTGATTTTTTTGTCACAAAATATTTTGAAATTTTTTAGTCTTACCAAAACAAAAAAAGTTTGGAACTAAAATAATTAATAATGAGTGAGGTTGGAAAATATTCAGGTCAGGATAGGTATATACAGTTAGAATCAATGATATTGATAAAATTCCATTTTAGCTCATGGTTGCTCAATTTATTAATAAACTCACAACTTACCATGTCATTGTGTATTTCTTCTGCATATAGCAAACTATACACAATAAAAATGTCTAAGTAAATCTAGGAATAGGTGTTCAGGGAATTCCACAGCAATAAAAAAGTGAGAATAATCAATATCTGCAAAGAGTTTTGTCTGCAATCAAAGATGGGATGTATTTCCTATTTCCCAATGCTGCAAGAAAACATATTTGCATATCTGATTTTAAATCAAATTAATGACTTCACATCACATACAACCACAAAAATGGGAAGTTATACTCCATGTATGTATAATATGTAAAAATGCATTCTACTCTCATGTATAACTAAAGGGAACAAATAATTTTTAAAATTAATGAACAAAGAGAATAGAGCTTTGCCTCTGGACATCAGAATATTGCTGGATCAAATGTCTCATGCAATTATACTTATTGGGGGACAGAGAATCTTGGCCTCCATCAGGCAGATAGAAATAACTTGAGTGATGGCATGGACTAGTCCTGAGTTTAGGAGAGATAGCTGTAAATTGCTGCCATCAGCAATGAGTGCCTAATTTCTCAAATATCCTTGTGAATTATTTGAGAAAAAAAAATATATACATACTAGAATAGACCCTCTTTATTCTAGAATAGAACATAATATATAGTATACTAGAATAGACTCTCTTGAGTTTATGTAATTTTATGCAAGGATTATCAGCATTTGCCATTATCTAATTGAGAAATAAAATCAACCAGTGACATGAGCTCACCCCCAAAAAGAGTACAAATAATTTGAGATCAGCCATTAAAGCCAGACTGGTGGGAGCGTCAAACTCCAGCTGTGTCATATATTGTCTATGCGACCTTGGAAAGATCTTTAACCTTTTTGTGTTAGTTTACTTATTGATAAAATAATGACAATTATGACAGATGCTTCATAGGAGTATTGTTAGGATTAAATAAGGAAATGAATGCAGAGCATTAAGACATTTCTTAGCACACCAAAAGAAATGTTGGTACTAGGGATCAAACCTAAGGCCTTGTGCATACCAAGCAGGTACTCCAACACTAAGCTACACTCCCAGCCCCAGAATAAAGTCTTAATAAATGGTAGTAATTTTTAACATTAGAAGATATTGATAATGATAAAATTAATGATAGTGGGACCATTTATTGAATGCCCCAGATTCTTGACGTATGTGATACACTATAATTTTGGGGGGCAGACTATTGTATATACTTTTTAAGGTGTTATGATGAACAAAGGAAGTCAGACTTTTCAAAGAGACAAAAATCAGAGTGAAACTGAAAGCAGAAGCTAGGAAAAGATCAATCATATAATTTTCTTCAGGGACAAGATAAGCTTCAGAACATTCAGATTTTCTTTATTTGATACACACATAAGGAGTAAAGCCAGGTTCTGTACTCCACAAGACTAAAAACAAATAGTTATCCTCTTTAGTTCAGAAATGTTTGTTCATACACTGAAATTGATATTATCCGATTTAAGTGCAGTTTGGTACATTTCTACTGGAGAATATGGAGATAGTGCAACCCAGCTGAATGCTGACAAAAGATGCTACCTGGCTTGAAGAACTAGCAATTGTACTTTTAGTTTTAGCCTTTCAGCGCCTTTGAGCTTAGAGTAAACCATGAACAATAGTCTGTTATTGGCCTCTTGTTCTCTGTGCTAAAATTCTTAGGGTCAGGGCTGGGGTTGTGGCTCAGTGGTAGAGTGCTTGTCTAGAGCATGTGAGGCACTGGGTTGGATCCTCAGCACCATATTTGAAAAAAAAAAAAAAGCTAAATAAAATAAATTTACTGTGTCCATCTACAACTAAAAATATATTTAAAAAATTCCTAGGGTCAACAGAATAGATTTAAACAAGATAAAAGCTAAGTAGGTAAATATGTCTGTATTTCTTATATATTTTACCCAAGAAACCCAATTGCTCTGAACTTAGTCTAAATTTAAACCTTTTTTTTTTTTAAGAGAAGAAAACATGTATTTGGGGCTCAAGTTTTTAGAGGTTTCAGTCCACAGATGGCTGATTCTACTGTTCTGGACCCAAAGTGAGGCAGAACATCATGGCAGAAGAGTGTAGTGGAGAAAAGTGGCTCAGGGCATGGTACCAGGGGAGCAGAGCTAAATGTAAAACTTTTAAAAGTAATTTTTAGTTAATTCTTTTTGGGGGGCCTGGGTTCTAAATATTGAACCCAGAGCCCACATATGCAAGCACACATGCCACCCCTGTGCTACACCCCCAATCCCAGAAATATTTATTCACGCAAAAAATATTTACTTTATGCCATGCACTGTTAGAGATCCTGGGAATTCATGAGTAAATAAGACATAAATGATCTCGGACTAATGAGGCATCAGATAATAAGAAAACAAATAAATTACAAATCATCAGAAAATGCAGAAGATAATTTGTGAACACAATCACTCTGACAGTGTTTTATGAGGCTCTTGTCCAGGCTTATCTGGTGCTAGCATGTAAATATCCTTGGCCCTTCTCTGGGTACTATAACTTATTAGGGAGGGCAAGGGGTCCTCACTTTTAACAGCTTGAAAATGAGGAGAGGAGATAAGGGGGAGGTGTTGTAGCCATGTTAGTATTCCCCACACACATATTCAGAGAAGGGGGCTAACACTATGATCTAGGGCACAGTTAAACCCTGAGTAGGTGTCCACTTGATTCTTGGAAACTTCAGGAAATGCATGAACTTTCCAGAGACTGTAGGTATATGCTAAAAAATCATTGGGAGAAACTCTTGAGCATTGTTCTTCCCTCTTGGGTTATGAGAGACTATCTTCAAGTTGGGTGTTTCCAGGACTCAGCCAGGGTTTTGACAGCATCATTGAACTTCCCTGGCCAAAGCTGGAAAGTCCCTTAGAGAGCATTTGTTCCATCCTCCCCACTTTACAAAGAAGGAAACCAGACTCAGAGAGGGGATAGTCCTACCTTTTCTTTTTTTTTTTTTTTTAATTAGAAAAATCAGAACTTTTCTTTGGGCCTTTCGTGGTTTCCATGCTTTTCCTATTTTCCATTTTAGCAGTGTCATAAGCACGAACTAGTTCTTCCTGAGTAACCATGCATTATTCTGTTGATCTAACTGCCCTACATTTTAAAGTTAGTTGGGACTATGGCTGAGAATGAATACATGTTTACCAGTCCCATTTTCTCTTTCTTTCTTTTTTTTTTATTTTTTGTAGTTGTAGATGGACAGCATGCCTTTATTGTGTTTATTTTTATGTGGCTAAGGATCAAACCAAGTGCCTCACAAGTGCTAGGCAAGTGCTCTGCCACTGAGCTATATCCCCCATTTTCTCCTTCTTGACACAAGGGTAGATTGAATTTCTCGGCCTACTTTGCAGGTGGGCTGGGATCTTGTGTCAGGGTCTGATTAATGGAACATGAACACAATGTATATTGCCCAGTGTGAACACTGTATATTGCCCAGTCTGACTTTACAAAGATCCCATGTGATTCACTATATGCTCACTATCTTCATTCCTCACCCAGCTAAATGCAGAAAATCCAGCAGAGGACTCTAAGAAATCTCTAGAAGATGGTAGCATCAAGAGATAGAAGGAGTGTAGACCTTATTCTTAATCACCTCTGAAAGCAGCCATCTGAACACATACAATGACTGTTCTATATCTGAGAAATAAACTTTACTGTGTAAGTCTCTGAGATTTTGGAGTTATTTATTACAGCAACTAAAGCTCTTTACTCTGACAAATACACTGGTGTTTGGAGATTGTGATGACTTGACTGGACCATGAGGTGCCCAGAGAGTTGACCAAACATATTCTGGGTATGTCCACAAAGGTGTTTCTCAGAAATCAACATTTGAATTGCTGTACTGAGTAAAGAAGAATGCCCTCCCTAATGTGGGTAGGTGGGCCTCACCCAATCCACTGAAGGACTGACTATAGTAAAATGTCTAAGTAAGAGGAAACTTGGCCCTGCTTGATCTGGAACATCAGTCTCTCCCACCCTCAGACTAGCACTGTACTACTGGTTCTTCTAACTTTCTAACTTCTAGCTGTCTAACTGCAGATGTTGGAACTTCCTAGCCTTTATAATCACATGAATCAATTCTTTCACATAATTTTGTATGTGAAAGAGACTGTAAGTCATGAGGACTATTAGACCTCATGGCTTCTAATTCAATTATTTTTTTTAAACTTAATTTTATCTAATTTTTTACCTTTTTTTTTTAGTTGCAGATGGACACAATATCTTTATTTTATCTATCTATTTCATGTGTGCTGAGGATCAAACTCAGTGCCTCACATGTGCGAGGCAAGTACTCCACTACTGAACCACAGCCCCAGCCCTAATTCAATGTTTTTTAACTAAACAATTCTCCATACTAAGAGAGAGATGCCTCCCTAGGAAACTTCAGATCTACTTCCCATACCTGGAACCTCCCAATCTTGAACCAACAGTGACCAGCAGAAAATAAGCCTCCATGTAGACCCCCGGGGATCCTTAATGATGCATAAAGGAGGAGTCTCTGGGTGGCCTGGAATTAACTAGATCTTGGGTGCAAAGTGTCTCCCAATCCACTGTCTTTTCTTCCTTGTACCTCATCAGAGAACAAATGCTTAGCAATCTGTCAACCAGAGAACTGTCATGACCTGGTGATGACCTGAGGCTTGAATTAAACTGAATTGTGTGTGAATCATCAAACAAAAACTAAGTAAAGTTTTAGTGTTCTATGACTTCGCTAAAGTCTGATTTTTAAAATTTATTTTATCTGTTATTTTGAGACAGGGTCTCGCTAAGTTGCTGAAGCTGGCCGGGAACTTGTGCTCCTTCTGCCTCAGCCTCCCGAGATGCTGGAATTACAGACATGCACCATCATGCCCCGTTAAAGTCTGAGTTTTTTAAATGCAACAATCAATACATGGTATTTACAGAGAACCACAACCCATTAACACAAATTTATAAGTATCTACTGGCTACAGGTGCTCATCTCTGACCTCTCTGAAACCACAGATAGAGATTAACAGGTGGAATAGTTATTCACAAAGCTTCCATCTTGGGCAGTTGGTAGGATGGAATGATCTGGATCTCTTCTTTCATAGCTGCCGGAGCGAGTGAAGGGACTTAGCTGGATACATGTTAAACATGCCCAGATAGTTGTCATGTCAGTTTAGACTATAAATACAGAAACAAAGAAAGGATTTAATCCAAAGATTCTTGGATTAAAATAGTTTAAGGTCATTTGATTCTATCTTTAAAATTTTTATTTTACATGTTATTTTATGTAGTACCTAAACACATGATGCAACCAATAACCACAAAAAGATTTGTCATAAAGATGGCGTGCAAAAATCTTACACAGTGGTGGGACTCCCTCAGCCAAGTTACAAAGTTGTTACTCTTGTTTATTAGAGTCCCATGAATAGTGGCTTCAGTACAGGGAAAGAGGAAACAGAATCTTTCTGAAATATCTCAGATCGTATATCCAAGAGATGAAATACAGACAAGTCTACTAAAAGCTAATGAAAGGAGGGCTGGGGTTTTAACTCAGTGGCAGAATGCTGGCCTAGCACCTGTGAGGCACTGGGTTCGATCCTCGGCACCACATAAAAATAAATAAATGAAATAAAGGAATTATGTCCATCTACAACTAAAAAAAATTTTTTTTTAAAGTTAATGAAAGGATGGCTCCTGACTCTCCCAAAAAGTCACTCCAACCTTCCTTACCCTAAGAACGATTGAAGGATGGCCATTGCAGCAAATCTAATACAGGCATGCCAATCAGTTCTACTTCTCAGAAAGGGTAAACCTAGTAAATTGTCTAATTCATGTTAAAAGACAGAATTGAAACCAGGCTTCCGAATTTACCCCAAATGAAAAAAGTTCTCAATGAAGTTTGTAAAACTAGCATCAAGAGGCAAATGTAACTTCCTGTTTTTGCTTCTCCTCTACAGTTACAACAAATTCAGGCTTTAAAAAGGATCCTTCTTTGAATACCATAAAAAAAATCAACTGCAGAGTAAAGCAATGTCTTAGTCCTTTGAGTCAAAATAATTGAGTACTTTCTCTCTCTCTCTCTCTCTCTCTCTCTCTGTTCATTCATAAAGGCTTATTGGGTGGTGGTGCATTTCTGTAAGTTACTCAGGAGGCCGAGGCAGGAGGATTACAAATTCAAAGTCAAGCTGGGCAACTTAATGAGACTCTACCTTAAAATATAGTTTTGTTTTTTTTTAAAGGACTGGGATGTAACTAGAAGAAGAGCACTTCCCTAGCATGTTCAAGGATCTAGGTCCAATCCCCAGTGCTCCCCCATCTAAAGAACAGCTTATCGGAACTGGAAGGATACATACACACAAAGAGTTTAAGAAGTTAATTTTTTAAAAAAATTTTTTAGTTGTTAATGGACCTTTATTTTATTCATTTATTTACATGTGATGCTGAGAATTGAATCCAGTGCTTCACACGTGCTAGGCAAGCGCTCTACCACTGAGCCACAACCCCAGCCCAAGAAGTTAAATTTTCAATCATATATTATATTTTACTTGTGTCTTTAAAAACATAACAACATTAAGTTGATGATATTTTATAAAAATATATACCAAAAGCTTAAGGACATAAAAATTTTAAAATGCTATGAAAAACCAACTATAATAAAGTTCGTATAACTATATTATCATTAGATGAAATAAACTTTAAAGTAAAAAAATAGTATTATTAGAGACAATGAATACAACAGAACAACAATGGAAAGGAACAGTTTGCCAGGAACACATACTAGTTCAAAATTTTATGCACCTATTAACAAACTTTAAAATATGCAAAAGTAATAGAATTAACAGAATTAAAGTAAGACATGTATAATTTGATAATCACCATGGAGCAGGGATATATCTGTGGTAGAGCGTTTGCCTACCATATGTAAGGCCCTGGGTTCAATCTCCAGTGCCTCAAATAAAAAAAAAAAATTCACCATTGAGTAGTTTAACCTATTTTTCTTAGTGGTGGATTCATTAAGCAGACAAGAACTATTTAGGATATAGATTTTAATAAATAGATATAAGGTTAATCTTAAGAACACATAAAGAACTTGTATCTAGCAATTAGAAAAAATGTATTCTTTTCAAGAATACATTATCTATAAAGATTGACCATGGATAATGACACAAAATAAATCTCAAAAGTGTCAGAGAATTAATATTATGTGGGTTATATAGTCTGTACAAAATATAGTTAAATTGTAAATCACTAATAAGAATATTAAAAAAAAGTTCAGAAAGAGTGAATGTACTTCTAGATAATACATCTGTCAAAACAAATCTTATTAGATAAAATGTTGACGTGAATGACAATGAAAACTTATTTCAAAAACAAAATAGGGACAAATAAACATTAAGAATATAAAGGCCCAAATAATCAATATTAGAATGAAAAATTGAACATAATTGTAAGTAGAATTTTAAAATCAGAGAATATAGCTGGGCGTAGTGGCCCAGGACCTGTAATCCAGCAACTCAGGAGGCTGAGGCAAGAGGATCACAGGTTCAAGGACAGTGTTAGCAACTCAAACCTTCAGCAACTTAGGGAGACCCAGTCTCAAAGTAAAAAATAAAAAGAGTTGGGATGTGACTCAGTGGTAAAAGCACCCCTGGGTTCAATCCCCAGTACCAAATTGATTAATTAATTAATTAATTAAATAAAACAAACCAAAAAAAACAGAGAATATTATGAAATGATTGTGGCAATTAATTTGAATGCTTAGAAGAAACCAGCATTTCCTCGAACATATCAACTGTTATAGCTATTTTAAGGAGGGAAAATGAAATAGACCTATTTAAGTAGTCACTAAAACTTAAAAATACCTACTTCTTTGCCAACACCCTGCCAAAAAAAGCATAAGGAGTTTTATTGATTACTCAAAGAGCATATTATCCCTTTCACTAATTGTGCCCTACCAATTTTGAGAAAAGTCAAATCTTGGGCAGTGTGAGCAAGAAAGATTATAAGCCAATTTCACTAATAAGCATAAATGTAAGAATCCAAAGTAATGGTCAGGGGAAAAAAGTAGCTCTTTTCTCAAAATATTAAGTAATGATAAGGAGATGGAAATGTTAATTATTTTGATTTCTTCATTATACTCTGTCTATATATATTGAAATTTCAATCTGTATCCCATAAACATGCACAATTATTACGTGTTAATAAAATTTGGGCATCAAATCTGGGACCTCCCACAAGCTACACAGGCACTCCACCACTGAGCTATATCTCCAGCCCCGAAAATTTTTTCAAAAATGTTTAAGGAGAAAAAAATGTAGGAGCTTTTTGCTATTGTTGTTTTGTTTTATTGAGACAGGGTCCTGCTGTGTTGCCCAGACTGGCCTCAAACTCCTGTGCTCAAGTGATCCCCTAGCCTCAGCCTTCCAAGAAGCTGAGACCACAGGCATGCGAAGTGATGCCCAGTAAAATATAGTTTTAAAAAAGTGATTAAGTTGGGATTCATTTTCCCCAGCAATGCAAGGACAATTTAACCCTAGAGAATCTGTAAATGTTATTTGCCATGTTTACAAAGAATGAGAGTCATGAGTTTCTCAAGAGATTTGAAAAAAAATCATACAATAAAATTAAATACTTATTAATGATTAATTATTTAAAAACACATATACACTAGTGTGTTTGCCTAGCATGTGGGAGGCACTGGGTTCAATTCTCAGCACTGTATATAAATAGATAGATAATGATAGATATAGATAGATAGATAGATAGTAGATAGATAGAAAGAATAAAGGTCCAACAATGACTAAAAAAATTTTTTTAAATAAAAAAAGAAATTCTTAACCTCTTCTATTAAAAGTTATTTACTAAAAAACTTCACATTAGGTTGTGAAAAATTAAAAGCATTTGCCTAGAAGTTAGGAATAAGATAAAGATGTTTATTATTTTGCTCCTATTCAATAGAGCTCTGGTCAGTGGTACTAGTAAGGCAAGAAACAAATTGGAGGAGTAAGCCAATCCCAACAAACCAAAGGATGATGTTCTCTCTGATACGCTGATGATAATACACAATAAGGGGAGGGGGGAGAATAGAAGTTCATTGGATTAGACAAAGAGGAATGAAGGGAAGGGAGGGGGGATAGGGATAGGAAAGACAGAATGAATCAGATGTAACTTTCCTATATTCATATATGAATACACGACCAGTGTAATTCCACACATGTACAACCACAAGAATGGGATCCTAATTAGAATAAGTTATACTCCATGTATTTTTATAATATGTCAAAACATATTACTCTAATGTTGTATATATCTAAAAAGAACAAATAAAATTTAAAAAACAAATTGGAAAGAGCAAAACAAAGACAAAGTAATTTGTATATTTTATGATTATCTTATATAGAAAATCTAAGAAAAACCAGCTGGGTATGGTGGCATCCCTATAATCCCAGTTACTCAAGAGACTGAGACAGGAGGATCTTGTTTGAGGCCAGCCTGGTCAACTTCAAGAAATCCTGTCTAAAAAGAAATTAGAAAGAGGTGGGGATTTAACTAAAAAAAAAAAAATAAAAAAAAAAAAACAGGAAATGCAAAATAATCTGCAACAAACTAAAAAAGGGTAGGTTCAGCAAAGTTGCAGGATACAGGATCAACATACAAACAAGTTAATTTTGTTCCCGTGTACCAGTAATAGATGATTAGAAAATGCAGTTTTTAAAACTTTGAGAACAATAGTGAATAAACAAACAAAATTATACAGAAAATAAAATGTTACTGAAAGACATAAAAGTGACCCAAAGGGCTGGGGATATAGCTCAGTTGGTGCAGTGCTTGCCTTATAAGCTCAAGGCCCTAGGTTCAATCCCCAGCACTGGAAAAAAAAAAAAAAGTGACCTAAACAAATGATCAATATGCCATTTTAAAAAGTACTATGCCAGATCTTTTTTTAAAAAATGTTTTGTTGTAGATGGACAAAATGCCTTCATTTTATTTATTTATTTTTATGCAGTGCTTGGGGTCAAACCCAGTGCCTCACATGTGCTAGACAAGTGCTCTACCACTGAGCCACAACCCCAGCCCTCAATATGCCATTTTTATGGATGGGAAGGACTAATATCAAAATTATTTCAGTTCTCCAAAAATTAAATAAATGTAACTTAAGCCACAAGTTCAAAAGTTTTGCACATCCTAGAACAAAGGGCCAAGGATAACCATCAATTCCTGAAGAGGACAAAACAGGTCAGAGGGAAGCCTTCCTTACTAGCTATCATCATAACTTATTATTATAACTTATTTAAGACACTATGGCGTAAGCACTGAAATAGACAAAATGACCTGGGGAACAGATCAAGAAGCCCCAAAATAGAACCATACAGAAACAGAAACTCAACATATGACAGAGGTGGCATTACAATCAAAGAGAAAAAAATGAAATTTGCAGTAAATGTTGCATTAGTAATTGGTTATCCATGTGGAGAAAATAATTTTAAATTAGATCCTACTTCAATCCATACACATACAACTAGATAAAAAAGCTGATGTAACAAGCAAACTTTTAAATATGTTTTGGAAGAAAATATAGGCAATGATTTTACAATCACCAATTAGGGAAGGGATTCTTATGATATAAAAAGCAAAAATCAGTCAGGCATGGTGGTGCACCCCTGTGGTTTCAGTGACTTGGGAGGCTGAGGTAGGAGGATTCCAAGTTTGGAAACCAGCCTCAGCATGTTAATATGGCCCTGACTCAAAATAAAAAATAAAAAGGACTGGAGTACCATAGTTCAGTAGTAAAGCACCCCTGGTGTTAATCCCCAGAACCAGGGGGAAAAAGTGAGTAACATTAAGCTTCAAAAAAGACCTTTTTTTAGTAGGTCTTCATAAGTAATAAGATTCCTAATTAAATACTAAGATTTCAGTAAAATATAATCACAAAAATTGTCCTCACTTTGAAATATATTTCAGTTTTAAGTATGTGTCCATATTATAAATAAATAGTTATGTAGACATAAATTAAAAATGCCCTGATTGCTAGTTTAAAAGTATAATAAACACACCTGTGGATAAAGATTGGAAAGGAACATTAAGAAAGGAAGGAAGAAAGAAAGAAAGAAGAAAGAAAGAAGGAAGGAAGGAAGGAAGGAAGGAAGGAAGGAAGGGAGGAAGGAGAAGAAACAAGAAGGAAGGAAGGAAGGAAGGAAGGAAGGAAGGAAGGAAGGAAGGAAGGAAGGAAGGAAGGAAGGAAGGAGGGAGGGAGGGAGGGAAGGAAGGAAGGAAGGAAGGAAAGAAAGGAAGAAAGGAAGAAAGAAAGAAAAAGAAAGAAAGAAAGAAAGAAAGAAAGAAAGAAAGAAAAAAGAAAGAAAGAAGGAAGGAAGGAAGGAAGGAAGGAAGGAAGGAAGGAAGGAAGGAAAGGAAGAAAGGAAGAAAGAAAAAAAAAGAAAGA
>JAJEJO010000868.1:52582-73468 GCA_020662805.1 Glaucomys volans
AAGGAAGAAAAAAAAAGAAAGAAAGAAAGAAAGAAAGAAAGAAAGAAAGAAAGAAAGAAAGAAAAGAAAGAGATATGAAAGAAAGAAGGAAAAAACAAACTTTAAAGCTAGAAAGGTTTTGGGTGAAATTTCTCTGAAATTTTTATTCTAAAATCTGACTCAGTGACTAAAAAAGTTAAAAATAAATGTGTTATATACTTCCTGAAAAGGTTGTACAATAGAGATAATATAGCGCACAGATTTTAACAAATAATGCTCTAGAAATGCAAAGCAGAACCAGTGAAGTCCTTTTCTGTCTTCTTCTGAGTTTCCTTTTGTTAAATGATCAGATTAAACAAACAGGCACACGACAAAATGACTTGGGTCAAATCACTATCACCACCCAGTTTTCAAGGGTAATGGCAGTCAAAAGTCACCAGGGAGTGATACTTTGCTATCCCTTTAATTAAGGCGGGGCTTTTATAACTCAGTTGTTCCATTTGTGACTCAAATCAATCAGATGAAATTCACCTTTTACGTGGCCTGAATCCTGATAGCCCAGCACACTCGATAGGTAATTCAATCAGGCCTGGTGTAGATGAACACAAACTCAAATTAGCTACTGAAAGAGTTGGGCTTCTCAGAGATAGCTGTGCTTTTCCACTTTTATGCAAGAGCTGAGCTTCACCAACTGGCTAGCTGGAGGTGTTATTAAAAATTCAGTGAAAGAAACAAAGGTGTGCTCCGGTGTCTCTTGTTACCCTTTCTACTGTTACTCCGGCAGACAAAAGGCATAGAGCCTGCCTCATGAATAATGTGACATGGAATATTCACAATCTATTTTTAATGGAGCCAAGTAATAACATTAAGAGAGACATTTGCAATCTTCAAATTTCACACGGGCAAAAGGCACAGTAATTTGTTTTGATTCTGAACTGGGGTTATAAAGATACTTTTTTTTTTTTTTCAAAAAAAAGACATGCAGTTAATCAAAATTATAAGTCCTTATTTATAGCATAAACGGGGAAAATGAAAATGGAACAAGTATTCTAAATGTCATCAGAGAAGAGTGAGAGAGGGCAGATACCTAGATTTCAATCAGTTCTACTTAACCCTCAGTGCAATGTCTTTACTCTTCAAACCAGGTTGAAAACACTCAACTGGTTTGCATGGTGACTTTTGTAGGAAGGATGTTTTGTCATCTTCATTTGCTGGGAGCTTTGCCTCCCAGGACAAGCTGCAACTGTTCATCACCTATCAGTTCTTTTGTTTATTTATTTATTTATTTTTGGTACTACAGATTGAACCCAGGGGCACTTAACCACTGAGCCACATCCCCAACCCTTTTTATTTTTTTATATTGAGACAGAGTCTCACTAAGTTGCTTAGGGCCTCATTAAGTTCCTGAGACTGACTTGGAACTTGTGATCCTCCTGCCTATACTCTCCCACCACTGGAATTACAGGTGTGTGCCACCATGTCCCACCATCACCTATCAGTTCTGAAAAATTATTTTAATCTGCATTACAGAGTAAATAAATTTAAATTTTTTTTTTTTGAACCAGTGATTGAACTCAGGGACACTCGGCCACTGAGCCACATCCCCAGCCCTATTTTGTATTTTATTTAGAGACAGGATCTCACTGAGTTGCTTAGGGCCTCGCTAAGTTGCCGAGGCTGGCTTTGAACTCGTGATCCTCCTGCCTCAGCCTCCCAAGTCGCTTGGACTACAGGCGTGCACCACCACGCCCGGCCAAACAAATTTAAATTTTGAATAAGAGTAAAGTGCTGTGCAAAGACATGGTATTGGAAACCAAAGGAGGATGATCAAGAACCAAAATTTGGAGGGACTGGAGAAAATCAGCATCAAAATCCTGCTGACCCACCAACTCAGACCATCAGTGTGTCTTATTTGTTTCCTGGGTGCCCAACCAATTTCTCTTCCTTTTGAGCTACTGAGAGCACAGTCAGCCCACAGGATCATCTACTGTTCAGCCAGGCATTGTTCTGGGGGCTGAAGATTCAGCAATGATCAAATAAAGTTTCACAGGACATTGTCCTCACAGCTGTATCCTCACCACCTAGAACAGTGCCAGGCATACCTGGGTACTTAATCAATATGTGTAAAGTTGATATGAATGGAAATGGGCAATCTGCAGGTAGTCACCAGGGCCATGTGAATCCTGAATGTCTGGCTGGGAGGTGTTAAAGCACAGGTAGCAAGTAGGGATTTAGGTCAGAATCATATTCATTCTCTTAAAGGATCCCAGGTAGATAGAGCCATGAACCTGGATCCCCACAGTACTACTATTGATGAATCTTCGAGTTTGAAATTTGCCTTGCTCAGCAGCTAACCACTCATATTTTTTCTCTTCTCCAGTCTCCACAGAATCAAAGTACTCAGAGTTGGATTGGGATGATAGCATCATATCCACATTTATAGTCAAGGAAACTGGTATCAGGGAAGTCAAAGATTTGTCCAAATCTCGTGATGTGTCCATGCCAGAACCTCAACTAAGACTCAGACCTCTAGACCAAAGGTTTGTGATTTCTTTATTCATCTAGGAAACTTCTGGCCCATTAAAAAAAAATAAACAATGCATTTAAATTCTCAGAGGAAAGCTTATACACCTGTGAGACCACTGGGACTCTACAAGGTAAGATCTTAGTTTATACCCCTCCTAGTCTTTCTAATAAGAATGACAGGGCTGGGGATGTGGCTCAGTGTTAGCGCACTTGCCTGGCATGCAGGGGTGATAGGTTTGATACCAAACTCCCGCGCACGCGCGCGCACACACACACACACACACACACACACACAAAGGCATGAAGGAAGTATCTGATAAGTAGAAAAAAAGAAAGAGAAAAAAAAAGGAGAAAAAAATATATATATATATAAACCAAGGCAATAGGATTTTTCTCTTTGGGCCTTGACTTCTCTGCTTCACTTTTATACTTCACTGTAGTTTCCTATGGTGCCAGCTTCCCTCACAGAAAAAAAGAAAAAGTCTTTCTCAAATTCCCTGCCTCAATAAAAGGCAATTTGTAATAGTCGCAATCCTTTATTAACTTAAAACATCACTCTAATAAATATGTAATAACAAACATAATGCACTCCAAAAGATCTAAAAACATTTACAAACTTCATCAAAGTAAAAATATCACCTTCCCCCCATATGGTACACATGGAAAGCCAAAGAGTTGAAGACAGACGGCCTTCACCTACATGCTTACAAGCTCAGACATTTTAAAAATATCAGCTTAACAAGAAAAACCGGATATACATATGAATCTTTGAAATAACTCTTCAGCCACTTTTTATACTTGATAAGATCCAAAAGAATCAAAAAAGAAGGTACAAGACTCTGTGTCATCTTCTCAGAATGCCCTTGGGAAAGCATAGCCCCCAGCCACTTGGAGGTGCAAATGTTAGCTTTTGAGGAGCAGAGGCAGGAGCTATGATTTTAATCTCTGGCTCTTCAGTACCTAGCATGGTACCTGGTACCTTGGTAACCAAAGGTCAATAAACATTTGCTGAATGAATGAATATCATCTTGTCCTCTGCTTCATGTTTTTAACCTCTGATGAAGCCTTCACAGGCCTCCTGGAGAAGGAACCTCTGATTCCCCTCTCATTGCCAAGCCTATTTTTCTGTTTCTTCCTGGGGCAGGCTTGATGGTGCACCTAGTGATTTCAAAAGAATTAAGATCCTTCCCCAAATCAGTTTCTGAACCATTCTTCAAGGAGGAGAAATGATTCCTCTGAGATTTACAAGCAGCACCCAACAAAAAGGTGTAACAAACTTCCCTGAAGGAAAAAACAAAACAACAACAACAAAACACTCACTCTTCTTTCTAGTTAAAAGCATTAGCATGTGTCCACTTATAAACTGGGGCCCCTTCTCTTCCACACAAGTGTATGGAGGAGTTCAGGAAGAAATTTCTTGTCGGTGGAACAGGGTAGAAATGGGAAGGACTGTGGAGTCCAAGATTTTATCTGATCCCCACGTGACTTTCCATCTTCAGGTGTAGAGAAGCCTAAAGTCCAGCGAGGTGCTCTGGTTCCCACTCTGGGCAGAACTTTGAAAAGGTAACTTGTCCCCTCTGGCAGCTCCAGAAAGTAAGGTGAAGGGGAATCACCTTGGTGATCTGCAGACTGGACTGGGGGGCCTGAGAAATTAGAGAGGCTAGAGGCAAGCAGGGAAGCCATCCTCCATAGTGTCATGTAGCTGCCGCCTGCAGCTAGTCAGGGTGCTCATTTGAGTCCATGCTGTGTCTCTCGGTGCCTCCGGAGATCTACCTTCCTCTGGAAGCCCTTCCCACACAGGTCACAGCCGAAGGGCTTGAAGCCTGTGTGTTTGCGGCTGTGGGTGATGAGGTTGGAGCTCTGGCTGAATGCCTTACCACACACCTGGCACTTGTGGGGCTTCTCGCCTGCAGGAATGGAAGGGGGAGGGGAGGAGTATGAGTTTGTGATAAAGCTAGAGGGACCCACTGTGACCCACATGCTCTTGGCAGCAGCTGGCCGCACCACAGTCTAAGGCCTTCAAGCAACTCGAAGAAGGATGTGTTGCAACATGAACCGACTCCCAGCCTGCAACGTGGTCCCGGGAAGTCATGGGTACACCAGGTGGAAGGGAGACTTTCTGAGTGGGGGTTCCCAGCCAGAGGCCTCAAACCGTTTCCTGCTAAACGGAAACAGAGCAAAGGCCACGTGCCCTCCCCAGCTGAATCAACCTTGGAGGACTCCCCTGACATTAGAAGCAGAGAGCACCCAGAACAGATGTTCAACAGGAGGTGGGAGGAGCTGTCCTACAAACCGTGTGACTCTGTTCTAATTCAGAGGAAGTTTTCAAATCTGAGTTTCCAAATGGGTGTTGGTTTTGTATACCAGCAAACCTGTCTTTTTTCTTGATCTTGAAGGACCACAGAATGTATCTGAGGCATGGACATTTCTCAAAGTCTTATTTTAAAAATCTACATTTGAGCTCCAAGGTATTTGTTTTTGTTTCTTCTCTTTTCTTTTGGTACTGGCAATTGAACCCAGGGGCACTTTGCCACTGAGCTACATCCCCAATCCTTTCAATTTTTTGTTTTTTTAGACAGGGTCTTGATAAGTTGCTGAGGGTCTACCAAAGTTGCTGCTGCTGGCCTTAAACTTGAAATCTTCCAGCCTCAGTCTTCCAAGTCACTGGGATTATAAGCATGTGCCACCATGCCCAGCCACAAAGTATTTCTAAAAGTTGCTAGTTGTCTTCTGCCTGGATTTTGCTTTCTTTTTATGAAACTAATCATAGGATTCTATTCTATTCTATTCTATATTTTATTCTATTCTATTCTATTCTACTCTATTCCATTCCATTCCATCTAGTCTAGTCTATTCTGGGGACTGCACCTAGGGGTGCTTTTAACCACTGAGCCACATCCCAGCTCTTTAAAAAAATTTTTTTAAATTTGGAGACAGGGTCTCACTAAGTTGCTTAGAGCCTCACTAAATTGCTGAAGCTGTCCTTGAACATGCAATTTTCCTGTCTCAGCCTCCCAGGTAGCTGCAATTACAGGTGCACACCACCACACCTGGAAAGATTCTTTATATGGCAGCAACTCTCCACCAAAGATTAATAAATTACGGGACATGAAAAAGTTATGTCTTTCCCCCATCTCATGCACTATGTCACATTTAGGTAACTGTAATCCATTTTCAAAAAGTCCCAGCATAGTATTAATAGTATTGGGGATAAAAATGCAAACAGATGAAGTTTGATTTTTGAGGAACCTTTGTCCCTCTTGCTGTGCTCTCTTCTCTCTTCATGATTCAGATTGCTTGCATTAGGAATCGCCCATCAAAACTTATCCTATCTCTTTAGGATAAAACAAATCTGAGAAAACAATTCTAGCTATAATGTAAATGTTTGATAAGGGCTTAATGTTTCATTCAATCAAGATTCTACCTGCATGTTGATAAGTGTCTTGAATACCTTTACTTGTAAAAGAGTGAATGATATGGAAATTTCAGGCAAGAGGGTATGATTAAAGTAAGATTTTTAAAAAGTTTTCTGATAGGAATATCTACACTGTCCAAGAATCTTTATAAACATCAGTGGTGGGTATTTGGAATACAGTGCAATTTGTTTTAAATGAATATTCCAGGTCTAACGTAAATGTCTCGGTGAGTTAAAGAGAGCATTTCTGGGGCTGTGAATATGGCTCAGTAGTGGAATGCTTGTCTAGCATGAGTGAGGCCCAGGGGTTCAATCCCCCTCACCACAAAAAGAAAAAAAAATGTGCTCCTGGAGGTGAACCCATGAGCTCCTGGCATTAAAACCCTTGCCTGGCCAGGCACAGTGGCATACACCTACTACTTCCAGTACTTCCAGCTACTCAGGAGGCTGAGGCAAGAGCATCTCAAGTTTGAGGCTAGCCTCAGCAACTTTGCAAGGCCTTGTTTCAAAATAAAAAATAAAGGGCTGGGGTTGTGGCTCAGTGGTAGAGCGCTCACCTGGCATGTGTGAGGCACTGGGTTCAATTCTCAGCACCACATAAAAATGAATAAATGAAATAAAAGATACTCTGTCCATCTACAACTAAAAAATATTAAAATAAATAAAAATAAAAAGGGTTGGGGATCATAGCTCAGTAAAAGAGCACCCCTAGGTTTGATCCCTAGTAACAGAGAGGGTGGGCAGAACCCCACTGGCATATGAATCACTAGGGAAAGAATTCAGGATTGGCTGTCAGAGTGTTCAATGGTGTCATGATTTCTGTAGTCTGATTTTTGGTATCATTCACTGTTTCTGAGTTTTTGGATGGTAAGAGCAGCTCTTTCTACTTAATGGGGTGACAGGAAGGATCAAATGAAATGACAGATTTGAAAACACTGTAAATTATAAAACACTATAACAGGTAAGGAATTATCACTACTAATACATGAAATTACTGATTTTGTGAAAAGCACAATAAGAGAAGCTTTCTGTGTCTACCAATCCTCATAACTTTGAAAGCAGAATAGGATAAACAGGACAAGAGCATAGATATCTGAGAGGTCAGATAGGCCTGAATTTGAGCTCTGGCCTCCTACTTGCTAGCAGTGTGACCTTGGGCAGGTTACTTAATCCCTCTGTGCCTCCTTTCTTCATCTCTAAAATAGGGATAAGGAACAGTTTCTAACTCTTTAAGTTGTGAGAATGAGATAATGCAGTTTAACAGAGAGCTTATAATATTTGCCATTGTTTTTTCCTCCTCAAGTAGAATGAACTCTTGACTCCTAAAAATATAGCAGAAAGGCAACTCATGAGTTCCTCCCAAAAAAGTCGCAGTGGGAGCCCTACAGAAAGTCCTCAATCTCTAGGTAAACATTTAAAGCAAAACTCTAAGAGGACCCTGGGGCTTCATATTTCACCCAGAGCAGGAAGCAGTTGGAGCAGCTGCTAAACTAGAAAAAAACTACTCTTTCCAAGGATGGAGAACCTGCAATCTGACCTGCTGGTCCTTTAGATACAACCCAAATCAAGTCCACTCTGGGAAGAATCACATCTGTGAATGAACCTCAGAGAATCTGTCTCTTTGTTTTCTTTAACATGCAGTGATAACCTCATCCACTTCCTACTGGGGCTAGAATATCAGAGAAGGTGAGAGTTATATTGGCCTCTGGGTATCTTCAGCTCACCGGTGTGGATAAAGGTGTGTTTCTTCATATCTGACTTCTGGTGGAACCTCTTGCCACAGTACTGACAGGGGTAGGGCCGGGTGTCTGAGTGAATCAGCAGGTGTGTGGACAGTGTAGATGATCTCTTGAAGCTCTTGCCACAGATCTTACAGTCAAAGCTGCGTTCCTGCAGAGAGAGAGATGCAGCACTCCTACTGCAAACACCAAGGCTGCCACCTCCTCACCACTAACCTGACCTTAAAATCCCTAAAGCCAGGGCTCCCCTTCCATATCATCCTCCTTTTCCCCTTTTGCTTCCAATCTCCATATTCTCTATCCTTCTCCTTTAACACCTACCCCTTAATATTTTTTTCTATCAAAAGGTTTTTCACCCACAATCCTGCACATCTCATGGCAAAGACTATCCCCCCACCAGCATTTTTGACACCCATTTATACACACTGCACCACCCTCTTCAACAGGACGCTTAGACGTCAGTCACTTGCGATGCCTCCACCCCCTAGCCATTGTGGGTGCTGGAGGAGACGGGCTGATAATTTAAGTTAACAAATCTTTGTAAATAGGCATTCTTATGTCATAGCTATTTATGTACTTATTTCTTTATCTACCCTCTGTCTCTCAACTAAACTATACTCTCCGTGGGGCTTCTTATCAAGGAGCTGGTGTGCTATAGAATTCTCAAGCACTTGGCGCCTGGAAGTTAGGCAACAAATAGTTATAAACGAATAAAGAAAAGAACAGCCGGGAAAATGTGCTATTGGATGCTCTGAAAGAGCTGAGATCCCATCTTTTCAGTTAGGAGGGGCCAATGCAAATTAAGTGACAACCATTTGGCGGGGGGAGGGGGGGGAATCCAGGCGAAAAAACAGGGCTAATAAATCTGCTGTATCAGCAGCAAGCCTCAGTACATTCAAACCTTCCTCAAACCCAAAGCAATGTTTAGGATCACACCATGAAGGCTCAAGATGATGTGACGTCAAAATGCAAAACTGACTCAAGGCCTGAGCCGGCTACCACCTACCTTTCCCAATATACCTAAAGCAGGGCTCGAGGACCTGACCCAGGGGCTGGAAGAGGAGACTGGGAGGCAGTGGAGCCAAAACCACCAGGCGGAGAGCGTCTGGTGCTACACCGAGGACGAATAAAAGACCCCAATTTCGAAAACCTGAGCAGGGCCGCGCGTGGTATGCCCTGCGCTTACCTGCGAGTGTACGGCTTTGTGCTGCTCCAGGCTCACCGCGTGCCCGAAGGTCTTGCCGCACATCTCGCAGGCAAAGGGTCTGGTGCCGCTGTGGGACCTGCGCACGTGCACCTCGAGCCCGTGCGGCGTGGAGAACACCTGAGGCGGGTGGGGCCGGGGAGAAGGCCGCTGAGAGGGGCCGCTGGGTGCGGACTCTGGCGGGACGCGGGCCAGGGACGTAGGCACGGGGTTGCCAAGACCAGGCGCACAGGAACCTCACCTTGCTGCACTTGATGCACTTGTAGGAACCTCCGCCCAGCAGAAGGCGGGTGCACAGCAACTCCGACTCCACCTTGACACCAGCACCCTTGTCCGCGTGTAACTCGTGGCTGCGCTCTGGGTACAGTCGGCCGGCCGCTGCCGTGGACCGCTCATATAGTCCGGCCGCTGCAGGCCCGAAGTCGCCGTAAAGCCCCAGGCCCACGCCACCGCCAGCGCCTCCTCCTGTGCTGCAACTTCCTGGGGCTCCGGCCCCCGCGCCGCCCGTAGCCCTTTCGGGGCCGTAGAGCGCGGCCGGGTGGCCAGGCTCCGGTGTGCGTTCGCAGAAGAGACCGAGGCCAGGGCCGCGTTCCAGGGCTGTACATGGCCGGTAGCTCTGCACCAGGTGCCGCAGATCAGAACCCGTCAGACCACTCCATGAGTACGGCTTGAAAGGCAGGGAGAAGGGCTGGGCTTCGTCCAGCGACTGACACATCGATTTCTCTGAGGCTGTAGAGGCACAGGAGGGCGTCCGGTCAGGTTTAAGCGGGGCGGAGCCTGGTGCACCGTACGCTACCAGGCGCCCAACACTTGCACAACACTGCGTGTGCGGGTCCCGCTCAAAGTTCCAGGGACCCTCGGGGTAAAATACAGACAGAGCCCTGGGGCCTCGGAGGTCACTGGCAAGGCAGTAAACTGATGGTTAAAATAACAGCGGGTAGAGAGACAGGTAAATTCTGTTTGAGGACCTCAGAAGGACCTTACTGGCCGGATCTGGGCACCTGGAGGTTCTAAGGAGAAACGCATGTCTAGAAACGCTGAGTTGAGCCGTGCGGGAGGAGAAAGCGGCCGTTGTTTGGCCCCTGAATAGAGCTCTTGGGCAGAAGATCCAGACATCAGCGCCAACACTCTCCTAGCCACTACTTGTTCACAATCAATCCTTTTTCTTCCCCGGACCGATGATGCAGTGATACAGAAGGGAGAGGACCCGTGACTACTGGAGATGTATATGTCCAAAAAGACCTAAAGGTGTTAAGATCCTCAAAGTTAAGTGCCTAGTGTAGGTAGCCAAGGAATAGAAGGAAACCGGTGCCGACTTCTCCGCATCCCTATTCCAGTTAGAGTTTGATGGGGGCGGGGGCAGGGAATGCATTTCTCAGAGAGAATGACTTTACCATTAAAAAGTTTTAGTCACCATCTTCAGGATAAGCTTTCTGAATCCTAGGCCTGCTGCACGCCCCCCACCACGTGAATTTTGCTGAAACTAACAGATCTGTCCTATTCCCCTCCACACACACACACACACACACACACACACACACATTCCAGTCCAGGCTGACTGACACAGTGAGAAGCTGCAACCTGAGTTTCAGACAGAGGAGTTCTGAAGGCACCCTGTCCTCGCTGGGAGGTGTCATGCACCGCCAGCAAGATCCCTCCACTACTGGCTTCTAGACACACTTGCTGGAGCTGCAATTCTGGTCAAGTCAACTCACTGAGTGTGGGATGGGAGGAGAAAATTAATAAAATCTGGAAACAGCCCGCCTTGGAAGAATTGGGCTGTCCTGCTCCTTCCTTACTCGTCCAGAACCCACGCCCTGCCCCCACCCAACATGCAGTCACCCGGGTGCAGGAAACTCTATTGCTGGCTGGAAATGAAACCCAGGAGGCTGGGCCATCTTGGCAGAACGAAAAATGGAACAAGCCCCCAATCTGTGCCTGCGAAGACCGAGGAGCGAGCTGAGATTTTGCTCACCGACCCCTCCCTTTCACTTGGCGCCCACCTTAATGAGGCTGAGACTACCAGGGTCTCCATTTGTTTGGGTTCTGGGGTCTGGATTCTGGGATAGTAATATTTTTTAAACAATCAATTCGAGTCAGAAAAACGAAACATCGGAGTAGCCAGTGGAGATATCTGCTTTGTTTTCTCTCACCGGTCAGCTCCACGCGCCTTGAAAGTAGCGGATTTGGGATGGTGATGGGGCAAACTGTTCCAATCGCAGAGCGGCCTGATGCTTCTCCGCTGGGCCCCATCCCTCACGAATAAGTTACCTCCTCCGGGTAAGACTCTCCGCCGCCGGTTTTGCATTTCTGCGGCCAAGGTCGCGCCAGTCCCCAGCTCACTGCCGAGTTCCCGGGCCCGTACCAAAGGATTTCCCAACGGGTTCCTACCTGGAGACACCGAGGGTGAAGGAGGCCTCCAGAAATCCTCGAATTCCGAACTCCGGTCGCAAACGCTGCCCTCGCAGCTGTCCGGAGACGCAGAGGCTCTGTCCTGGGCCTCGATCAGTTGAGACTCGGGGGACAAACGGTCCCCGGGTTCCTCTTTCGCCTCTCCTGAACTCGAAGTGCTGTCTGCGGAGAGGAATCAGGAGAGGGATGAGGCTGAGCCCGCTTGAGCTTGAGGGTTCTGAAGTGGTGCTCCGCAAGACCATGGTACCAGAGCGTCCTTCTCTAACTACTCAGACCGGACCAGAAATCCTCCTGGATCCGAAAGCAGGCGCAGGAAGGTCCTGGCACCTAACAAGCTCAGGAAGAATCACAACAGTAGGAAACAAAAAAAGACAACAACACGGGTATTGGGGCCGCCTCCCCAGTCTCCCCCCCGCCACCCCGTTTCCCAAGAAAAGATGAGGCCAGGTGCAAGGTTGGCGACCAAGGGAGTTGTCCTGCCCGGTCCGCGTGAGTCTCGCACCTGTTCGGCCCGGTGCTGGTACATCCTCCAAACCGATAGAGTAGTCTGGTCCCGGGGAGCGTGGTTGGTGGTAGCTGTGTGCCTTCTTGCTTTTTACGAGAAAAGAGCGCGGCATGGTGGCCCAACGCTTTCGCTACTCCTTTCCAAATATTTCTAGAGCCTCGTCAGCTCACGGTCAGTACGAGCGTTCCTTCAGTCCCAGGAGAGACCTGGAAGGGAGAACCGGATGGAAACGCGAGTCGGTACCCTCCGAGATCGGGGGCTGGGTTCCAAGGCGAAGGGAATATGCTGGCCAGGGAGGAGCGAAGAAGGCCCATGGGAGGAGGGGCTAGGCACCCCCCATGCACAGCGCTCACCAGGTGGCACTCGGACAGGTGGCGCGAGCCCTGTCCGCCGCCGCCACTGCCACAGCTCAGTGTAAAACTTGTCCCAGAGCCCTGGCTCAGACCCCTCTCCTCTGCTCTGCCCACGCCCCCGGCCCCTCCCCTTCCTTACTAAAGCTCGATAATGCAAACTCTCTGGAGAGCCATAGCTCCCAACCGGTCCGTTACTCCAACTCGACCACTCACTGCCTGGGTGGCTGCACGGGGAGAGCTGGGACATGCGGATCAGTTAGGGGCCGAGGATGCGTCTGTGGTCGAGGACCCGGAAGAAGCCAAGACCTCCGAGAGCCCACTACAAACTGAAGTGAAAGAGGGGCAGGGGAGGGGTGGGGCGCCCTGGACAGGACTGAAAGGGTTGGGAGGAGGACGGCAACAGGACGGCTCGGGGCAGCGGAGGCCAGAGAAGGGAGGTGGGAGGGCAGAGGGACAGGAAGGTGAGGGGGGGGGGGTGTGTGACGGCAAAGGGCCAACCCCTGTCCCGGGAGAAACTAGCATCCGGGTGATCTTGCTCGCCACTCACTCTTGCCCCACACAGGGAAAAGTTTGTCTCCAAGTTGCGGGTGCGGCGGGCACCGGCCACGGTTGCGACCGCCGCAGGTCACCGTAGACCATGGAGGCCTAACCTCGGAAACCAGGTCCAGGGAAATAGCATTTTCCGTTCTGCTCACCAAAAATCTTGTCCTAGGGAAGTCGAGCCCAACCCGTGCGTGCTGACTGGGAATCGCGCGGTGTCCTAAGTCCGTGGAGCACCGGTAGCTTAACAGACAAGAAAGATCACTGAGCGTACAGGCTGTTCTGGCGGTGGACAGAAAGCTAGGGTCCGGGAGCCGGCGCAGTAGGGAGCGAGCTGTCCGCGGCGTCGCTCACATTAAACCCCAATCAGTTCACCTAATCTCGGGTCGAAACAGGAGCCGGGCGGGGAGGCGGGGCTGCGACTCCTGCCGGGCTAGCGGCGGGCTCCGGGGGCGGAACTCCGCGGCCAAGGAGTCTGGGGTAAACGAATCTGTCTTCCTTTCCCTGCGAAGGCGATGGGGGCCAGGTTTCCAAGACAGCTGTAGTTTCAGTGGGCAGAGCAGCACTGGCAAGCCTCAGCAAGTTCAGAAATCAGGGTGCTGGGGACTCCATACCGGGGCAGAACTCTGTGCTAGGGCTTTGCGCGGTTGAGACTGCAGGACTTGCAGCAGTTCGCTCCCAGGGCAAGATGCAGGTCACTAAGACTCTTGGTCCGTTCTCCACGGAGACTGAGTCCTACAGGACTCGGTCCCCTGGAAGGCGCATTCCCTCTACTCCAGATCCCTGCCCTACTATGTTCCCGCCCCCAGAGGACTGGGAATACGTCGGGGAGAAAAAGAACGTCTGGCACTTGTAGCGGGAACCCCAGCGACATTTCCCGCGATCGACGTGCCAGAATGCTCAAAGGAGTGACGGTGCTGCCTGCCTCCATCTGGGATGGCTCCCAGGGCAGGGACACGGCCGCTTCAGTTTTTCCTGCACAACCCAGTCGTACAATTAGACGCCCCAAACGCAAAACACAACTCTTAAAACAATCTTGAAACTTGGAAGAAAGGAAAACGGGGTAAAATCCGAGGGCCTCCCTGTGGCGAGGACTCGAGTTGGCCAGAAAGCAGTACCCGTGGGGAGCAGAAGTGATGTCTGCTCTTGCGCTGGATCTAGGATAGCAGGGGCTACAGGGGAGGTAGACGCAGAGGCGGCCTCCTCACCCGGACCACAAACTCGCGCCTCTCTCGCACCCTAGCTAACTTGCTAGTTGTGGGGGTGAAGGGGGCGGTGGATTTGGGTAGGATGTAGTAGGGCGAAGAGGTGAACGCGTGGGAACACAACCTCAGGCTGCAGCTGGCGGCCAGGGGCGGGGCGGACCCCTCTTTACAGTCAGGGTCCGGGAAGGCGGGAGCTGAAGGGGCTCACCCTGCGGCCTCCAGAGCCCAGCTGCCGCTGGGATGTTTCCTTCCCGCTGGATCCCACTCTTGTGCCCAACCACCAAACCTATGGCGCTTGCTCCTCTACTCCAAAATCCCAGCCCCACTACGTTGGTTGCGCCTGACCCCAGCGGCGGGCGCTCTGGCAACTCCCACACAGCGCCGGTAGCAGGTGGGGACCCGCCAGCGCCCTCTGGTCGCCCCCGCAGTATCAGTGCCCTGCCAGTCTTTGTAGCCACCCCCGCCAGGGCAGGAGGAAGAGAAGCTCAGCAAACCTACCTGCGGGGTCAGGGCGCGGACACCATGCTCCGAGAGTTTTCAAACGGAATCTTGCTCTCGGGAGCAACCTTTCTGTCTCTTTCTCTCTTTTTTTAATCTCTTTTAGAGCTCAGCCCCCAAAACCACAAGCTTCACTTCCTGAGCGTTACAGAGTAGCTCGCTAGCCCTCTCAGACCTATTCCTCAACCCCTAGTTGGGCGGAGGGGCGCTCACCTCCTTTGATCAAGTGGTCCTGATGAGGCCTAAGGACCTGATCTTTCTAGCTCGCGTCCTGGACGCCCCTTCGTGTTCCTCCCTAATTTTATCCCCCTCTGTGGACCAGCGGGGGTTGGAGGAATACAGAGGTCCGGACACCCAGGCACTAGAAATGACTAGAAGGAAAATCGAACTGTTCTTGGCTCCTGGGAGACTTCCGCAGCGAGAAGTCACAGATTCAGGACATAAATTGTCTGGAGCGGCGGGAGCTGGGGGTGCTCCGCTCGGAGGAGGCGTTCCTGTTTCTTTGGTTGTGGGCACCCCCCAAACTCGTGGCCTGCTTGGGCTGCACCGCCCCGGAATCCGGCATGAATCACTGGCCCATGGAGCCGCCGGTCTGGAGCCCAGCGAGTGGCCACGGCGTCCGCAGAGCGAAACCTGCCTCGGGGCCCCGAAATAGCTTGTTGTGGAAACACTTCGGGATAAATACGCCCAACGAGGCTGAAAATACCTTGACACCCAATCCGAGAGGTTTGCTCATTTCCCTTCGGATTTAGGTAATGGTTAAATTTGGAAGAGGTGGGCGAGCGCCGAGCCCCCGGCGGAGAGGGCCCTGGCGGCGCGTCCCGCGGGCGCCCGGCGGGACCGGTGGGCGCGCCTTCCCAGAGCCGAGCTCATCAACTCTCCGCCAGGTCTGCTCAGCCTTTTGCTAATTTCCGGTGGTCGGAGCTGCGAAATTAAAGGCCGCGATGGAGCGAGCGCGCGGGGGCAGCAAGGGCCGCTGCGAAGCTCACCCCGCCCTGCCTGGCCAAGTCTGGGACAGAAGCACGAGCTCTGCCACCTTCTGAGGCTGTACCCCGGCACCTGGCCCTTCGGGGAGCAGTGAAGCGCCATAATAGCATAACTCTGATGATTACTGAAAAGTAAACTTTTCGCTCGGATTGTATGTTTCGTGAGCATAGGCACTGGATGTTCATTATGTCCATGGTAGGTTAACGAATATCTGAACTAAGTAAATAAATGCGTGAAATTAATTATTCTACTAATAGAACAGAAAAAAAACCCTCAGAACTTCACCCATAAGCAAATTAACAAATACAGCGATCTTCAGCGCCGGAGTGTATGTCGTGATGAATAGTGTGTGGCCTTTTGTGTATATTCAAAGCCTATAGCCTTTCCTGATATGGGCGAATATTGTTGTGATCACGTTATTTTTCTAAGTTAATTGAGTTGGATTTTGATCACTATTTCATGCACACTAATTCTCCAATATCAAACACGGACAGAAGGGACGATGCTTCCAGTTCTTGCAAAATAACCACCATATTTTAACGTTTTTGTTTTGTTTTGTTGGTGTTGGGTATTGAACCCAGGGCCTTGCACTTGCTAAGTAACCACTGAACTACACCCTCAACCCCATGGTATTTTTTTTTTAATTTTTTTTTGGTTGTTGATGGACCTTCATTTTATTTATTATATGTGGTGCTGAGAATCCAGCCTGGTGCCTTACACATGCTAGGCAAGTGCTCCACCACTGAGTCACAACCCCAGCACCCCCACCCCATCGTATTTTTGATCAGTCCAAAATTATTATAAGAACAAAATGCCCTTTCCCTAAAAAAATGTTCTTTTAAAAATAGTTTTAATTGCAGATGGACATAATACCTTTATTTTATTTATTTATACATGGTGCTGAGGATTGAACCCAGTGCCTCACACATGCTAGGCAAGCGCTCTACCACTGAGCTACAACCCCAATCCTTAGAAAATGTTCTTAAATGATTTTCATTTTGAATCATAAATATTAAAACCAATGGAAAACATTTGATTAGCATAGTGGTGCTCCAAGCATGTTTTAATAAATTAGACATTTTGTTCACACTGGCTGGTGCCTCTACTGCGTGACAAGAGGCACATCTAATTGCCTAACTATTCTCCTTGTGCTGTTTACTTGCTCAACATACTCTCTCTTTATAGAGAAATGCAGAAGTAAGCAATCTCAGTCAGAAGAATCACAAATACCCAGTCAGCTGAGGATCGAGTGTTCAAAGCCAGCCTCAGCAAAAAGTGAGGCCCTAAGCAACTCAGTGAGAACCTGTCTCTAAATAAAATACAAAATAGGGCTGGAGATGTGGCTCAGTGGTCGAGTGCCCCTGAGTTCAACCCCTGGTACCCACTCCCCCACTAAATAGAAATTAAGCTCATTCTATTAATGTTTTATTTCTTATGGTTTTGTCCTGGCCTAAGGTGTAAAAGTTTTAAAGTAGTCCCCAAACAGATCTTTCCCTTTTATCCTGTTCATCAGAAGAAAAAGGCAAAGATTTAAAAGAGAGTGATAAATAAGATGAAATACGATTTCTTATTAATCAATTTATAGAAAAATGGTGGGACCATTTCCTTTGCATATTAGCAAGTTCAAAGTCAAAATTTCTTGGTAAGGTGTTGTTACAACTATTTTGTAGTTTAGTTGAGTGCTGCTTTTTAAAGTCTCAGAAAATTTAGGGGAAGTTATGAAGGGAGCAAATCAGCACCTTGAGTAGTGGTGGCTTAGAGTAAATCCCTTTCATTTAAATTAAATTGAGTCAACTTGCTTTCCTTTTGCCTCAAAGAGCCTCTTGGGATTTCTGGGTTTGCAAAATAAATCTAGGAACTGAGACAGGGACACTCAGACAGGAGCAGGTGAGAGGCAGATGACATTGAATCCCCCTTTTATATCTTTTACATTTTCAATTATGTGGCTCCATGACTAATTTGAATGAGTAAATAAACATTAAAATATTTAACTAGTGAGGTCAGGATATCTGTTAGATATATATATAGTGTTGAAGTGTGATTCCTATACTTGGGCGAGCACAGGAGAAAGAAGTGGGGACCTTCCTTTCCCCCACATATTCCTTTAGAACTGAAATAAATCTACTGGTAAGCAGAGTGTACATAGGGTCACAATTTTATATAAAAGGGTATTCCCCCAAATTATTTTAAATTTATTAATTTTTAATAATTTAATAATAGTTTCTAAGGTACAATAATAATGTATCTGTAGCTGTCTAATACCAAATGACCTCCTCCTGTTATTAATATTTCCAAGCTCTCACCTGTCACCCATTTATTTCAAATAGCATCTCATAGATCAGATATATATATTTTTTAAGTTGTTGATGGACCTTTATTTTATTCATTTATTACATGTGGTGCTGAGAATCGAACCCAGTGCCTCACACATGCTAGGCAAGTGCTCTATCACTGAGCCACAACCCCAGCCCCTGAGACATTTTTTAAAAGAATAATGTAACGGGATATTATCAGCTTCTTGTATTTTTTTTAAAATAAAGATTTACAGTTATGATCATTGTATTATTGGGAAGGCATAGGAAGAGAAGATGATCCTGAATTCCAGAGAGGGGCAGTGATCCCATTACACTCAGCATATATTTCCATAACAGGTGCCAGCTCTGTGTTGTCACCAGGAGTGGAAACAAAAAAAGAGTTCAGGCCTTTGAAGACAATTGGATGTGTTTGTTAATCTCTGTTCTGCCAGTACTAACTTTGTGACCTTGGGCAAGTTAGCCTAACTCTCCTGGCCTTAGTTTCTCACCTGAAAAGTCAGAATACCAGTACCTACATTGTAGAACTCTGGAGCAAAACTTTGATTTTCATTCTTCACAGGTTCACCTGGGTAGCAAGAATGAAAACTGCTATAAGCAAGGGTGTCCCAGATTTTTAAAAAAAAAAAAAAAAAACCCACAAGATTTGAAAATATTATAAATTTTGAAAATGTATATATTTGAAAATATTATATATTACATATAATATATAAAGAAAGGAATAAACCTAGTAACTCTTCAATATTCTTAGTCTGTTCTTAAGAAAAATTATAATTGTGTCATAGATATAACTATATTGTCTTTTTCTCACCAAATATTATAATATTTTCTATCTATTTTTTGTTTTTATTTCTATTTAATGAGACATAGCTATTTTTATGTTAAAAGCTATTTAAGAATCATGATATTGGGGCTGGGGTCAAAGTTCAGTGGTAGAGTGCTTGCTACCATGTATGAGGCATTGGATTCAATTCTCAGCACCACATATAAATAAAATAAAATAAAAGTCCATCCATATACTAAAAATATATTTTAAAAATCATAACATCAAAAAATTAATAATTCTAATTGTTATATCTTTATCAGTTAAAAATAAATTTTAGGCCAGGTACAGTGGCGATCCCAGTCACTTGGGAGGCTGAGGCAGGAGGATCATAAGTTTGAGGCTAGTCTCTGCATCTTAGTGAGATCCTGTCTCAAAACAAATAAAAAGCACTAGAGGTGCAGCTTTGTGGCAGAACACCCTGCATTCAATCCCCAGGAACTCCCCCACACACTCAATTTTTTTTAAACTATCACTCTCATCTTCTTTGCTTTTTTGTAATATAACCCTTAATCATTTTCAGCTGCTATTAAAAAAGATTCTATCAACCAGATTACTATGATTTACTCAGTCACTTAACATTTAGCTTGTTTTTGTTTGTTTACTGTTTTATGTAATGCCATGAAAAGTTTTCTTTATGTAGTTTTCCCCAACTTTTCTTTTTTGTGGTTCTGGGGATTGAGCCCAGGGCTCTGCATATGCCCCACACTTTAAACTGTTTCTTTAGGATATATTAGGAGTGAAGAGTGGAGTTTCTAGATCCAACAATGAATATTTTTGTGACCTTTGATACACACCTGAATAACTGTTTTGAATAGTATATTTGTGTAATGCATCAGCCAAGAATTCATGTCACTTAAAAAATAAAGACCATAAAAATCTACTATGGAAAAATAAGATCTGGATTAAAGATGAGATATAGAACTGGTCTTATTTTAGTTCAAGAAGTATTTGTTACACAGTGGCCATACCCAAACTATTTAATTTTGTCTTTGAATTAGTTGTCTTAGTGGGTGTAGTCAGATAAAAATAACAATTTCATGTTTTTCTGAATTGTATGAATTCAAGGAAAACAAATGCAAAGGGATAATCATGTGATGCTATAACTTAAATGTTAGTGAATATAATTGTTTTCCTTTTACTCTTGCAAGTAGCATACTATCAAAAAAATTCAAATAATACCATAAGTTAGAATGTGCCAGAATGGTGTCATCATTTAGGGAATGTGGGTTTTTAAAAAATTTTTTATCAGCATATGTAAAAATTGGGAAATGAGGTGAAGTAGAAATCTGGAGATAAAAAAAATTAATATAAGACTTATGGTATGAGTAAGATCCCATCTTATGTAAATATCTGAACCTTTCAAAGATAAAAAAAGAGCTTCTTTTAAAACATTTTAGGACTGATGTTTAGAGCTCATTACATTATAAAATATAATGTTACTATAACATTTTAAATTAAGATTTTACAGAAAAGATTTTAAGGAAGAGGGAAAGGACTGTTCATTTTGGTGTTCAGAGTTCAAATAAGAAAATTTTTAACCTCAACACTTATGTATTTTTATGTTGTTCCTAAGAACAGATTGACTGAATTAAGTGTCACGTTATGTGTGGGCTGCATGAAATGACTCTTGATAGGAACACACCCAGTGTGAACTTTTATGGAAAGAAAAGGAGTAGATTTTACTTAGTGAATGGAAAATGTTACAAGAGAGAAAACGTGAAATTATTTTACTTTTGAGTTTTTCATCATTTCCTCCAGGATGTTTAGTGACTATTTACCCCTACCCCAGATGAAACACTTGACTTAAAACAATAGACCCTATATATTGTAACTGAAAAATTACTTAGAAAACCCAGCTCCCCTCAAGGGAATGTCTGAGTCTATACTAGAGGAAAGGTGGGTGTCCAGGTTCCTGGGAACCTCAGGCCACTGTGGTCAGCACCCGTCCACATGAGGCAGGGCATGGAGGACTGCCCACATGCATTGCCCCAGGCTTGTCCTAAGAAGCAAATCCTGGAGAAAATGACAGCATGACTGGTGCAAAAAAATGCAACCCCTTGGGTGCCCCCACTCTACACTGTCCTGGGCCTCACAGGGAAAAGAAAACCCGGGGAGTTCTCCAAGGCAGGCATTCCGGTAATTTCTGTTTCAAAGATAAGGGCACCTGTACTTTAAGAAGCCGTGGTTCCCCTATTGAAGCATCACGTAGTACCCCATATGTATGTATGATTTTATGTCTTTCTGTATCAGTTTTTTTAAATCTGTTTCTGATAGCCAGCACCTTTTAAAATTCAACCAAATATGTTGATTCAAAATCTTGTCTCTTTGCAGCACAAAGTGCAAAAGACTTGCATCAAAAAGTATGTGCCTGTCATATGCCTGAGA
>JAJEJO010000868.1:73868-85136 GCA_020662805.1 Glaucomys volans
AAAAAAATTCAAATAATACCATAAGTTAGAATGTGCCAGAATGGTGTCATCATTTAGGGAATGTGGGTTTTAAAAAAATTTTTATCAGCATATGTAAAAATTGGGAAATGAGGTGAAGTAGAAATCTGGAGATAAAAAAAATTAATATAAGACTTATGGTATGAGTAAGATCCCATCTTATGTAAATATCTGAACCTTTCAAAGATAAAAAAAGAGCTTCTTTTAAAACATTTTAGGACTGATGTTTAGAGCTCATTACATTATAAAATATAATGTTACTATAACATTTTAAATTAAGATTTTACAGAAAAGATTTTAAGGAAGAGGGAAAGGACTGTTCATTTTGGTGTTCAGAGTTCAAATAAGAAAATTTTTAACCTCAACACTTATGTATTTTTATGTTGTTCCTAAGAACAGATTGACTGAATTAAGTGTCACGTTATGTGTGGGCTGCATGAAATGACTCTTGATAGGAACACACCCAGTGTGAACTTTTATGGAAAGAAAAGGAGTAGATTTTACTTAGTGAATGGAAAATGTTACAAGAGAGAAAACGTGAAATTATTTTACTTTTGAGTTTTTCATCATTTCCTCCAGGATGTTTAGTGACTATTTACCCCTACCCCAGATGAAACACTTGACTTAAAACAATAGACCCTATATATTGTAACTGAAAAATTACTTAGAAAACCCAGCTCCCCTCAAGGGAATGTCTGAGTCTATACTAGAGGAAAGGTGGGTGTCCAGGTTCCTGGGAACCTCAGGCCACTGTGGTCAGCACCCGTCCACATGAGGCAGGGCATGGAGGACTGCCCACATGCATTGCCCCAGGCTTGTCCTAAGAAGCAAATCCTGGAGAAAATGACAGCATGACTGGTGCAAAAAAATGCAACCCCTTGGGTGCCCCCACTCTACACTGTCCTGGGCCTCACAGGGAAAAGAAAACCCGGGGAGTTCTCCAAGGCAGGCATTCCCGTAATTTCTGTTTCAAAGATAAGGGCACCTGTACTTTAAGAAGCCGTGGTTCCCCTATTGAAGCATCACGTAGTACCCCATATGTATGTATGATTTTATGTCTTTCTGTATCAGTTGTTTTAAATCTGTTTCTGATAGCCAGCACCTTTTAAAATTCAACCAAATATGTTGATTCAAAATCTTGTCTCTTTGCAGCACAAAGTGCAAAAGACTTGCATCAAAAAGTATGTGCCTGTCATATGCCTGAGAGGAGATGAGGGCTCCCACCCATTACTCCAGCAGTGAGGGCTTCTCTGGCATGCTGCTCAATCAGAAGGTCAGAGAATAACAGGATTAAAATGACTGAAAGCAGCATAGCCTGTATGAAGGGGCATTGGCAAAGTAGATAAAAGAAAAGGTAAAACATACCACCATATCCAGCATCTTTATTATTTCTGGACAGTTAGAGCACTTCTCCTTTTTTCCTACTATGAATTATGCTGTGATTTTTTTTTAACTGTTGTTGTTATTGTTGGTTTTTTTTTTTCTGAATGTAGGATTTTTTTCTTTAGTATTTATTGCCAGAGTGATGCCATTACTGGATCAAACCTTTTAAGGTATGGGAACACATATTGATGAATTGTTTTCCTGCATGAATATAATAATTACACCCAGGGTAGGGGAAGGAAAAATAACAGAATGAGACAAACATCATGACCCTATGTACATGTACGATCACACAAATGGTGTGACTCTACTTCAAGTACAACCAGAGAAACAACAGTTGTACTCCATTTGTGTACAATGAATCAAAATAAATTAAATAAATAAAATAATTATGCCCCTGTCAAGAAGAATTATAAACATTATAATAACTGAAGCCCAGTATAGTGAAGTCGTGGATGCTGAGCCAGACTTTGAGAGTTTGGAAGTTCTGGCTCTACCATTTACTATCCTTACACAAGTTCCTTAACCTCTCTGTACCTTGGCCTCCTTATCTGTTAAATATGATACAATAATAACATCTCACTCATAGTTCTTGCCCAGATTCAATGAGTTAATAGGTTTATAGCATAGAGTAGGCATTTACCACGTGTTGGTTATGATCACTACCTGCTAGACACAGCTGAAGGCCCTTTCATACATCATCTCTAACCATCTCAGTGAATAGCCTGTGGAATTAGATTCAGAAGGGTTTCCCTTCCCAGATCCCATAGCCAGAGAAGCCCAGAACTCAGAGGCTCCTCTGGCTGTAGGAGTTTGCAGGAGTTTGCAGGAGTTTGGTCTCAGCACCTCCCAGTAAGTTGTGTGTACTTGGGATAGCTACTAGTTCTTGCCATGAAGCATTTTAGTATGGATTTCTGACATTCCAAACATATCTGAGAGACTCAGGCTCCCTTCCTGAGTTCATGGGCCTCATTTCCCACAGGAGAGCTTGTGGTTCCTGGATGTTAGTCAGTTTTTGTTATTGTGACCGAAATACCTGACAAGGACAACTTAGAAGAGGAAAAGTTTATTTTGGCTTATGGTTTCAGAGGTTCAGTCCATGGTGGCAGACTTCATTGCTCTGGGCCACAGATGAGGCAAAGCATTATGGCCAAAAGGTGCAGTAGAGGAGAACTACTCAGCTCATGGTGGCTGGGAAGCAGAAAAAGGAAAGAGAAGGGCTGCAAGGAAGACGAGCCCTTCCAGAGCATACCCCCAGTGACCTGCCCACTCAGCCATGCCTCCCCACCCACAGTTACCACCCAGTTAGTCCATTCAAACTAGGATGAGCTAACTACTATAGTTTTCACCATCCACTAATTTCACCTCCAAACATTCCTATGTTACAACAGCAGCTTTTGGAGGACACCTAGCATCCAATCCATAATACTGGGCTTTCCAAGGTCACTTCCTATGGTCATGAATTGTGTCTCCATCAAGTTGGGTGGTTCATCTGAGCTAACACTGGGGAAGTGCCAGAGGACTGTTGCCTCTTCTTAAAATACTCAACTATTTATCATCAAGCAAAGACCAACTTATCAGTAAGGGCCACCATGAGTTTTCATTTGAGCTTCAATTATAGCACAAGTACACACACACCACAGCCACACGTGTGTACAAAGACCCCAGACTTCATCGGATAAAGAGCAGGGTTTCTGTGCAAATCAGGGAAATACTTGTGTACCTAACAGTCTCTTTGTTCACTAGTGGAAGAGAGAACATCTTGGTGGTGACAAGGAAAGACCAGGGATGACACCAGGATGGACTACGTTCAGGATGCCAACATAGAAGTGACTTATATTATATAGAGACTGATCTTAAAAGCAGCCACTGAGGCCTGAAGGACGGAAGGACCCAAATGCTGGCATTGTGTCCCAAATGAGGTCAGGGTTTAGAATCAATTTCACAATTTAATTCAATTCAACAAATATTTACTGAACAGTGGTTGGATGCCATGCACCAGGACAAATGTAGGGTATGGGATATGGAATCTTTGCTCTCCTTCAACCGAGAAGTGAATGTAGCAGGAAAGGTGAATAAAAGATAGGGTAAACAAATGAAGGATATTTTCCCCCTCTGAGATGGCCTGATGGCCGTCTGGCCCCAGAGACAAGCACTTTCTTTTGACAAATTGGCACATTTGACAGTTCCTGCTGCATATCTGAGGCTCAACTAAGATGAGGCTGGAGTTAGGATATTGGAGGATTGACATATTCTATCTGCTGCAGAAGAATGTGATCTACTTTTTGCACAAAGATGTTTTGCTTCTGATTTTGGAAGCATTTAGCAGTTTGGATTGTAGAAAGGAGAATGGGGTTAGCATATTTCATGATGTTTCTCTATCCAAAACTTCAGTGTTTTTGCTGGAAAACTTGGAATGGAACCTCCATTTGACCCAGCTATCCCACTCCTTGGCCTATACCCCAAGGACTTGAAATCAGCATACTACAGTGATGCAGTCACATCAATGTTCATAGCTGCTCAATTCACAATAGCTAGATTGTGGAACCAACCTAGATGCCCTTCAATAGATGAATGGATAAAGAAACTGTGGTAAATATACACAATGGAATATTACTCAGCCATAAAGAAGAATAAAATTATGGCATTTGCAGGTAAATGGATGGAGAATGGTTGGAGAATATCATGCTAAGTGAAATAAGCTAATCCCAAAAAACCAAAGACTAATGATTTCTCTGATAAGTGGATGCTAATAATAGTGGGGGTGAAGGGGTAAGGGAAGAATGGAGGAACATTGGATTGTGTACAGGGAAATGAGGGGTGGGGAGGAGGAAAGATAATTGAATGAGAGAAACATCATTACCCTATGTACACGTATGTTTACACAAACGGTGTAACTCTACTTCCTGTACAACCAGAGAAATGAAAAGTTGTACCCCATTTGTGTACAATGAATCAAAAAGAAAAAAATCTCTCCCTCCTTCCTTTCTACTATCCCATTTCTTTTGAATTATAAAGTTGAAATGAGCTATTAACTATTCTTTTTTAAAAATATATTTTTTAGTTGTCGATGGACACAATACCATATTAATTTTTATGTGGTGCTGAGGATTGAACCCAATGCCTCATACATGCTAGGCAAATGCTCTACCACTGAGCTACAACCCCAACCCCACTATTAACTCTTCTTGGTACCAAGATCCGACATCTCTCTCTCTCTGGGATCCTAAGAGCTACTTATAATAATAAAAGTAAACAGTGTCTCTTATTCATCCTTAGAATAAAAGTTGCTATTTCTCACAATACTCTTTATACTTTGTTGACATAACACAAAAGTGCAATTCAGTAAAAACTGTACTTTGGGAAACTATGGCACTGTCTAGCAAGGAACCAGCTGTCTACTGATCTGGTTTAATCCGTGGATATGTTTTAGACTAGACCATTTGAAAAAGTGCATAACCTGATGCATGCTTCAAATCCTCCCTGAAAATTACTTCTCCCTACTGAGTTTTTAATAAATATTGGATGACAAGATGAGATTATACTCCTAGCTAAATCCTGGAATGCAGCCATTCTGTGTTGTCTAAATTCAGACCCATATGCCTTAAGAGACCATTCCAGGGTAGAGTTTGACCTATTATGAAAGCTGAGGTACTTGAGGACAGCTGGCATGTAAAAGGTTTTCTCACCTACAAGGGAAAAACAAGGTCAGGTGTAAGCTTTTCCCCAGGAAATTGTTTTGAGTCTGCATGGCACACAAATGAGACTCTAAAAGGTCCCAAAGGACCAAAATAGTAATTTCAAATTTACATTTACAATACAGAAAAGTCTGATGAATGATCAATAAATCTCCAAATAATCTAAGTAGATTCAGCATTAACATGATCTTAAATTTTTTTATTAATGGCAAAATAAAATCTTAAACACCCTCAGAAGTCATTGGTTTGAGAAGTGCTGCTTCCTGCCATACCCTCCAGGATTTTTGATGGACAGCAAGGTAATCAAAATAACTTTTGTAACATTGTTATCTACAAACCAGTTAAAAGATGAGAAATAACTATCAAATGCCTATCAAATGTGTATTTATTTTACAAGTATTAAATCCTTCTGAAAATGATTAGCCAAAAGAATTTTTATCAGGAGCTCTGAGTTTGAGATAATAATGTTCTTATCTGCATAAACAGGAGTTGTCATGCTTCTTTAGGAAATTTTTCTTTTGTTTGGGTTCTTTTTTTTTAGCATTTTTTTAGATGTTGATAGACCTTTATTTTATTCATTTATTTATATGTCATGCTAAGGATCAAACCCAGTGCCTTCCACATGCTAGGCAAGCGCTCTACCACTGAGCCACAACCCCAGCCCCCTTTGTTCAGATTCTTAAAGGTTTAGTACAAGCATTGAAAATTGGGACAGAGGAACAGAGTGTCCGTATGGAACTTGTACAGTTGGTCCCATAACCAATTCCTGCCAGTAGACCCAAAAGCTGAGAAAGTTCAAAGTCACGGGAATAGCTCAGTGGTAGAGTGCTTGCCTTGCATGGGTAAGGAGTTGAGTTCAATCCCCAGTACTATAAATAAATAGATAAGAACTATAATGTTGGTGTGTAATCAACAATTCATATCTAAAGTTTGTCTCTTCTTTACGTGTGACATTAGCCTGAAAAACTTAAGCCCAAATTTTGTCAATCAAGCTAATAAGTGATTTTTATTAATTGTTCACATTACAGTGACAAGTTGTTTCTACATGTCATCTCACTGAATACAACAACTTTGTTAAGAGTTATTCCTATGGGGAATAGTGTTATTCCTATGGGGAAACTATAGGAAGGTAACTTTGGCTGAGGTTATATAGCTACTCACTGGGATTTAAATCTAGGTGGATTTGGCAGTGAATCCCATAGTCCTATTTCTTTTTTTTTTTTGGGGGGGGGGTGGTGGGGGAGCCTATGCCTCTTCCTTCTAGTAATCAAGCACACTCTTTATTCAGGTTCTTTATTCAGGCTGTCTTTTTCAAAAATGAGATAAATGTTTCTCTGGCTTCTGCCAGGCAAGATCAAGCCTGTAAAGGGAACAAATCAACAATATCTCTTATTTATAAGAAGCATAGCTTGTAATTCACAGCAATTCTTAAACAATGCTAGAAATAACATCTTGGGTATTTTGTTCTCTTTTGTAAATAGTTAAAGTAGAATTTACATACATACAGTAAAAGTGCACAGACATTTTTTTTTTTCCAGTGCTGGGGAGTGAACCTAGGGCCTTGCACATGCTAGGCAAGTGCTCTACCACTGAGCTCCATTCCCAGCCCAAAGTACATCTATCTTAGGAGGACAACTTGGTTAATATTTATATTGATATGCACTTAAATCAAGATCTAGAATATGTCCAGCACACCAGGTACTTTATTGAATTTGCAGTTTTTAATCGCTCAAAGTGAGAGACCACTACTGGGCTCCAGTTAAAAATTGGCTTGGGAGCTACCCAGATCTGAGCCACTGACCATGGTTTATAGAGTGAGAAAAGTGGGATCCCCATGAACCAACTCACAACTGGAATGCCATTCCATCATCTTGCCTAGGGCCACAATTAACCCTACCAAGTCTAGTGACCTTGCTTAGGTCTTTCTAAAAGTTCATAGAAGAGAAGGTTTTATTGTTTTTGTTTTAGTGGAAAATACACACACACACACACTTGAAACTTAGTAGTAAAATGTACCCCATGTATTCATTATCCAGCTTCAGCAGATCTATGACCAAACTTGTTTCAATTATAACCCCACCACTGTTCCCCTCCCCGACTAGACTGCTTTGTAGTAAATTTCAGTATCACATAATTTCTTCTGAAAATATTTCAGAATGTCTCTGCAGAGTCATATTCTTAGCACCAGTTTTTGAGGCAAATAAAATTATAGAAAATCTTTAATATTATAAGGGTTGAATGGCCATTTCATATTTTGAGTTTTTTCATTCATTCATCCACTTAAATTGACAAAAATGGTATGTATTGGTGGTGTACCACACAACATTTTGAAGTATGTTTACCTTGCGAAATGGCTGCATTTAGCTAGTTAATACATACATTATGGGGCTGGGGCTGTAGCTTAGTGGCAGAGTGTTTTCCTAGCACATGCAAGGCACTGGATTCGATCCTTAGCAGCACATAAAAATAAACGAATAGGCTGGGAATATAGCTCAGTTGGTAGAGTGCCTGCTTCACAAGCACAAGGCCCTGGGTTCAATCCCCAGCACCATGAAAAAGAAAAAAAAAATTAAATGAAGGCATTCTATCTATCTACAACTACAAAAAATTTAAATATGCACACACACACACATACATACATACCTTATCTCATACATTAAAGCTTTTGTGGTGAGAAACTTAAAATCTATTACCTTAGTAATTTTCAAGTATAGAACACACTGTTACTAACATAGTTACCATGCTAAAAATCTATAGATCTTCTGAACTACTTTGTGATACTTTGTCTCCTTTACACCATCTCCACAAACCCTTCCGTCCACACTCACCCTCCCAGCCTCTGTTAATGACCATTCTGTTTTCTGCATCCATGAGTTTGCTTTTTTTAGATTCCATGTGTGAGATCTTGCAGCATTTGTCTTCCTGTGCCTCACTTATTTCACTTAATTGTTTTTCATCAATAATCTTACCAAAGTTTTCTTGGTGCCTAACAGTTCTTGACAAAACATCTACTGGAAAGGTTATACCTTCATTTATCGTGAAAATAGGTAAGGTTTTCTACATTGAAAGTAATTTATTAAAAATTCAACCAATGGGCTGGCGTGGTGGCACTTGGAGACTGAGGCAGGTGGATCCCGAGTTCAACGCCAGTCTCAGCAAAAGTGAGGTGCTAAGCAACTCAGTGAAACCCTCTCTCTAAATAAAATACAAAATAGGGCTGTGGATGTGACTCAATGGTTGAGTACCCCTGAGTTCAATCCCCAGTACTTACCTCCCACCAAAGAAAAACCCCAATTCAACTATGATAAATCACCAGGCATTTGAAAGTTCTCAGTCACCTCACTCTTGTCTGTGCCCTGACCATCCGAATCTAATCTCCAGATCCGATGGCCCTAGGATAGGGATGCTCTTAGTTGAACCAGAGAAAGGACAACTCTTTATGCAACTCATGGTATTCATTCTAAGGATGGTAAGAAACATAACAGCAATAATACATTTTGTAACGACAATCTATGAAGCCATCTCTCAGACTAGAGAAGAAATATCTGCCAGGTGAGGCAGCACACACCTAAATCCCAGCAGCTCAGGAGGCTGAGGCAGGCATGAAGATCGCAAGTTCAAGGCCAGCCTCAGCAATTTAGTGAGACCCTATGCAACTTAACTAAGCAATTTAGCAAGATCTTGTCCCAAAATAAGAAAAGGGTTGGGGATGTGGCTCAGTGGTTAAACATCCCTGGGTTCAATACCTGGTACACAAAAAATATATATATCCTCCAAAAGGTCTCAATACCATACATTTTCAATTAGAATGCTTTTAAATTAGTTTATGTTAACTAGTGTGGGGGCACATGCCTACAATCCCAGTAACTCTGGAGGCTGAGGCAGGCAGGAGGATTGCAAGTTCAAGACCAGCCTCAGCAATTTAGCAAAGCCCTAAGCAACTTAGTGAGACCCTGTCTCAAAATAAGAAAAGGGTTAGGGAAGTAGCTCAGTGGTAAAGCAACCCTGGATTCAATCCCCAGTAGAAAAAGAAAGAAGATATATGCTACAATTTATTTCAGAGAGGTTCATACCAACAATAGGGAAAAATGACTAAAAACAGAACATTGATTAAGCAAACTAAAGAACATTCATATACTGCACAGCCACTAAAACATAGAAAAAGTGTTTTAAAAAAGCAGATCACTGAATGTGTATGCACATAACAACTTTTGAAATATAAAAAATAAAAAATATAAATATGAATAAATATAAGTAAATAAAATAGAAATAAAAATAGAAATAAATAGAAATAATATAGAAACAAATATAGAAATATAGATATATATTATATAGAGATATATATAGAGAGAAATATAAATAAATTTAAAAAACAAGACAGGAGAGAAAAGTGAGGCACAGGAAAACAAATGCTGTACGATCTCACACATAGAATCTAAAAAAAGCAAACTCATGGAAGCAGAAAACAGAATGGTCATTAACAGAGGCTGGGAGAGAAAAGACAGGAAAATTAAAGAGTTATCCAGGAGCCCTAAAATCCCACTAAGAGAATGAGAGAGGAAATTATTAAAAAAAAAAAAGTAATAAGAAAAATGCTTCCCAAACTAGAAGATGTAAGTCTCCATACCAAAAGGATCCAGTCAGGCGGGGCCCAACACATTGAGACCAGTCTCCACTTCACAGGACATCACTTGAAATTTCAGAACACCAAAGCTACTGAGAAACAGTGGGAAGTTCTGCTATGAAGCCCAGATTATCAATCAAGTTGAAGAAAAACATTTTTAGGCTAGCCATGTCTTACAACATTTTTTAACTACTATGATCTTCCTCTAGAGGCACCTGAAAGATGAAGGGTAATTGTGCTATTAGGGCAAAAATTTTTTTTTTTTTTTTTGGAACTGGGGATTGAACTCAGGGACACTTGGCCACTGAACCACATCCCCCAGCCCTATTTTGTATTTTATTTAGAGACAGGGTCTCACTGAGTTGCTTAGGGCCTCGCTAAGTTGTTGAGGCTGTCTTTGAACTCGCGATCCTCCTGACTCAGCCTCCCGAGTCGTTTGGATTACAGGCATGTGCCACCATGCCTGGCTTAGGGCAGATTTAGAGAAAATCAAGTAGTTCAGGAAATAGGATTATAACCTAGGAGTGGGGTAAAGGGAATTTCTAGTGTGATGGCAAGGGCACAGAAGACAGGGTGGAGCAGGTAGATGCAACTGAGATTATCTGACAGATTTAACTGTAGAAAATTGTAATGAGAACTAGTAGAAAGATATGAAAAGAAAACTAAGCAAATAAAAATGATTGGTAACGCCAAGAAAAATTTGTATAAGGTATATAATTGTGAGGGGTCAGTGAAGCAGATAAAAACAATTTGATTTCATCAACCCACCACAATTATACCAATTTTGGAATTTCCACACTCTTCCACTTCTTATTATGCACTTTTTGAGTTGGGTTTTCAGTAACTTGTATCTGAGAGTTTCAAATACATCTCAATCAATCACACTTTAGAGAGGAATATGCTGAACAAACTGGACCTAGAATTTGGAATTTATAATGAAGATAAGAAAAATTTCATCTCTTAACTACTATATAGCCTTGGAGAGGTTACCTAAGCTCCCCCGTTCCTTAATTTCCTTATATGTTCATCGAATATAATTATATTGTTGTGAGGATTAAATTATTTAACATATTAAAAAGTATTTAGCTAAATGCAATGTGGCATCCCAGGTTGGACCCTGGGACAGAAGCAAAAAGAACATTAGTGGAATAACTGGTAGACTCTAACAAAGTCCGCTATTGTACCATTATTAATGTCTTAGTTTTGACAAATGTGTAATGGTTTCACATTATTAAAAGCTGAGTAAAAGATATATGGGAATATGGGCATGTGGGTATATGGGAATTATGTGCTATTTGTACATTTCCATAAATTGAAAATTATTCCAATATAAAAGATTTATTTCTTTAAAATACTTTACTCCTACCTTTCACCATATCAAAAATGGATCATCTGGATGGGCACCGTAGTGCACACCTATAATCCCAGTGACTCAGGAGGCTGAGGCTGGAGGACTCCAAGTTCAAAGCCAGCTTCAGCAACTTAGCGAGGCCCTAAGTGACTTAGTGAGACCCTGTCTCAAAATAAAAAATATAAAAAGGGCTG